>JAHHFK020004319.1:0-110761 GCA_024533555.2 Aedes koreicus | reverse complement strand
CTCGGTTTCGCGAGGAATGATCCGTGTCAGCACAGAATCTGGACAAACTTTTCGCGCGAACTTGAGGATCCATTGATCCAAGTACTCCTCGCTCTCGTTGTTCGTAGGTCGGTTGCGGTAGGCATATTGAGCGAGATGAATGAGCAGCTTTTGTTCCGAATTTTGAATTTTTGGCTGAGATCTTCGAAAAAAAAGAAAAAAATATTTCGATTGATGCGATTGAAAAAAAAAAGATTATTTTTCTAAAACGTACAAAAAGGGGTTAATCAATCGACATGTAAACTGAATCGTTCTTTAAAGTTTGGTTCAAATCTGAGAATATCTATATGTAATCCTAGTATTGGCATGAATCTTAGTGGGTACTATCTAACAGCTCAATGGCTATAATCGCTGCTTTGCCAGATTGCTTCAAGAAGAAATAACAAAACTATATGCTACTGCTCTCCCAAACTCCCCATCGCCCACACGAAGCTACCCTTTATCAGATTTTCGATTCGTTTATTATCATGCCAAACTAGCAGAATAAAATCTTCGTGAATTCGAATCCACTTACGTCTACCAGACCGTACACCGATCAAAGCTCATTCCCCTAAACTGATACACGACGCCAAATAGGAACCCTGGAGGTGATCAAAGTCTGCAAGGACTAGAATCAATTTTCTTTGCGCTGCCATATCGTTGTCGTCGTCGTCGTCGTCGTCGCTTGCTTAGTTTATCGAAAACTAGGGAGGTTGAGCCCGCCACTACTCCTACTCGAAGGGTGCAAAGCAAATTTGATTGATCCTTATTCGTTTGCAGCTTCGCAGCTTTCTTCGTCTGCGTTGAAATGTACTCTACGGAGGAGCTTCCCAGCGAAGTTCACCCCGATTCAATGTGTATTTATATGCAGCAGCAGCAGTATAGAGTTGCCTATTGTGATTGGTTCTTCGGGCGCGGCAAGAATCATTTTCAATTTAGTTTTTACTAGAGAGGAAATTGAATTGGAAAACGTTGATCGGGAAGTCGCACGAGTGCGCGAGCGTTCAGCTGGAAGGAAAACGCTGGCTGGCTTCGCTTGCTGGCGAGAGTTGAGTCATGTTGAATAAACTTTTTATTTCAAACAAGATTTGCTTTGCGCCTCGGAAAGGATTCTTGTGGAAATTTGTTTAGATTGCTGTCAATAAAAGCATTCGTTTAGGTTAAATGCACTGCGAGTTAAATTACATTTTCCACTCGGAGCTTGAAGCTATAGTTTTGCCAATTCATTATCTAGATTGCTTCGATCAGCAATGAAAAGCCCTACTAGTTCAATTAACAAAACCGGCAGGTGGTTGTAGCAGAACATGAGTAAAACAAAGTAACGAGTCAAACGGATCAGAGAAGAATTCCTTTTATTTGATCTGCAATCAGACCAAAGAAAGCTTTCCGTCTACCAGGGGCTTGAAATTTCCCAACAGACCATTCCTCATGGCTGACGAGAAACAGGAAATCAAGCACAAAATCACATCTCTCCCAGTAGATCGGTGTGGTACGATTCCACAGAACGTTCATCTCGGACGGAACTTTCTGGCTAAGATTAGCAAACAATCTTAATTGGAAGGAAAAGTGCAAATAATGGCTCTGACCAGCTTGCTGAGGAAGCTAAAGAAGCAGATGAAGAAAGATTGCCTTTGGCGGGTTGCTTCGATGGAGCGGAGCATCTTGGCTCATACTAAGGGAGTTGACGATGACGATGGATCGCTCGTGTAAACAAGTTTTTGATGCGTTTTTTTTCTTCATAGCGGTCTTGCCAACTTGGCCTATCCGGTGAGAACGATGGGAAAATGTTTCTTTAGATTCTTTTGATTCAACATCGATCCGGAGAAAGTTTGTTGCTGGTTTTCCTCGCGCGCAAAAGTATTTCCACCCAGAGTGATTCATTAATTAATTTTCCACGCGTGTAATTGGACAGATGAAGTCTTTCAATGTGAAGGAAAACATACGGATGAGTGTAACAGCTTTCTTAATACACTGTGGCAATTTCTCATCAATGGCGTGTTAAAGTTTTCTCATTTATCATGTGATGTGCGGGGGTGTTTGGGTAAGTGAAAAATTTGATTATTTGTATCACAGATTCCACTGCCATGTGGCAAATTGAGACGCTTCAAAGTGTAGCTGATGATTGAATGGTATTGCCAAACTAGAGGTGCGAGGTTCGATTTTTGATTTCGTAGTTTTTCAAACATTCTTATTACTTTTACTTCATGCATAGCGATGTATTCGGTTTGTTCTTTCGAAAAATCGATTGGAGGAAAACTTCTTAACCATCGACGAGGGAACGTTAAACTCTGTGGTATATTTGATGAAATCAAATATGTTGACAAGGTTTCCAACGCGAAAAATTATTATTGAGGCTAACTGTGTAACATTTCGTTCATTCTGTTTATTCATTTCAGAGCGTCGAAAAAAGCACGATTTCCATTCACATAAGTCACACAACAATAGCAACCACATTCAGCATCGTCCGCTGAACTTCTCCGGAAGAAATATCACATCCCGTCCGGAAGGAAACCAGCCGTAACCTTCATCCGTTCTGACACGAATGTCACACTCGCTTGGCTCTTGTCTCGTTCGATGGTTTTATTTGTCCTTCGTTCTTTTTTCCGCTGGTTTACGGAACACATTTACCCTCATTCACGCACGCACGTCCGCACTCACTCACGAAGACTCACGCACGACTGGGGTGATTACACAAGCCATAAATCTTTGAGGATGTGTATTGGCTGGCAACAGACACATCCGGTCTATGGTTTGAAGGTGGATGCAGGGAACTCACAGCCGAAAGCCTGGCTCAAGAAGGGCAGGAAAAAGTCATCCCATAAATAAAAGTGACAATATTTTTCTCACTGTTTACCCAGTGGCAAACGCACATTCCTGTCGGTGACGCTGGTAGGATGGTTGGTAGTGCTGGTGTTTACCAACAGCTCTTATGGTATCGTTTTCTTATCCACACCATCACCATACAGCACGTTTGATCTGGGTGTATGCTTGAGGGATGTTTGCTGGTAAATGTTTGTGGAATCTGTGTTTCCCGAACAATATCCGTTTTGTTTGCAGGGGCAAAGTTGTCCTACGGGAGCATCGATAATAGTCCTAGGGGATTTTCAGATACAGTGGTTTGATTTATAAAACGATTGGCTAGGATGTGAGATTATGCTGCTTTGAATGACTTTTGCTAGATCCCAAATTTACAAATTAAGGTATACTCAAAATTTGATACGGTGGAAAGTCACGGATCTCTTTTCTTTTCGATAGTGGTCGCTTCAACCAGAACGATGTGTTTCTGGCACGTTCCAACCTGGATTCCTAAAATGCGTGCCAAATTGAGTGACTGGAACCGGAATAAAAAAAAAACATTCTGGAACGTGCAAAGGAAACGATTGCCAGGCGAGATGAGAGTGGTTTCATTTATGCAAAAGGGATCTCCATTTACGTGACTCGTATCGAGGAACAATGACTGAGATTGTTGTTGTATATCGTGCACAGGGCTTGCTTATTCGCTCATTATCTGACATCCGAATGAAACTGAATAGTGTCGAAATACTAAAATTGCGCGCTACGTTTTCTCAATTTCCTATACACACATATTCAAAAAGTAAAATGTATTCGTAAAAAAAATGACCGATTTTAATGATTTAACATGCGGTTATCCTTCCATCTGGTGGGGAATCCACTTATGCATTGCCAATCGTAGCAACCCTGTTGTTTACAGCAAAAAAATCACAGTGTTATCAATTGATTTAGAGCAGCCATGGCGAAAACAGTCAAGCAACTACACTTAGGCTGTGTCCCAATTCGCGAATTAATTTTAATTTTCACTTAATCTTGACAGATGTAAAATAATCGATTAAGTCTGCAACCCGAGCTGACGTGTTTCTGACAGACGGGAACTCAATTTTGACAGACATCTTATCGAAAGTTTTGTGATCAATCACAAGAGGATTTTAATCGATTAATCGATTATTTTCCATCTCTCAAATTTGAGTAAAATTAAAATTAATTCGTGAATTGGTACACAGCCCTAATGTGTTGTTCGAACTGCCAGCTCCACCTCGCACATAATAGCTTCAACAACTGGATACTGGACCCACCGAAAGGACCCGATAAGCATTTGCAAGAATAGGACTTTCAGGGCTATCGTTAGGTTTGAATATATTTTAATTCAAGAATTAAAGACAATCTTAGTTAAGCTTTTTAAGCATGTACATCGTGAGTGTGAGTGTGAGAGTGAGTGGCGGAGAAGGAAAATGACGCGACGGTCCATATCATTCGGGTCTAAACCAGTTCAGCAGCGGCGGTAAAGTGAAGTGCTAGAATTGGTGTAGTGGAAAGTGTTGAAATTTTCGGGGAAAGGGCCCGACCCGGAACGAAAATCATGGTTGAATCTTTCCGTGAAGGTCACTTCTTTTGGACGGTTTCTTTGCTGTCTTTTTTCTGTTGATGTTGCCTTTTTGCGCGACCAACGATTGGCCAATACTAACGGGTGTCCAATAAAAAATTAGAATGATTTCAATACCTTTCTGTATTTAAAGTGAAGAGCGTAAATTTTTTCTCTCCAAGAAAAAAACTGGACTCCCTATAAATGGATGGCATGTTTCTTTTCGCTCGGGTGCCGTCAGTTCAATCGAAGAGGGCGTCGAAACAGCAAGCACTCCGCGAGCGTGTTGTACGGTTCTACGAAACGCATGGTCATCGTAAAAAAAATTACGGTAGACCACTTTTGGGACGCAAACGTGCCCGTGAGTACAGTTTACCGGATCCTGGCATCCCTGAGCGTGAAGCGGAAGGCCGGTAGCGGCCGTCCGGCGAGGATAATGACGAAGAAGAAGAAGGAAGCGTTGAAAAACAGACAGACATCTAAAAAAAAAAATATTATTGAGACTTTCAGCTGGTCGTCTCTTTTTAAGTAAAATAAAAATTAATTGGCGAATTGGTACACAGCCTAAGTAATATAAATATTGAAAAAAATGCATGTGGCTTTTTTCCGGGCAAAGGTATAAAGGGCCATTCATAAACCACGTAGACTTTTCAGGGGGGATGGGGGAGGTTGACCAAAGTCTACGCTCCATACAAAATTTGAAAAAAATGTATGGAGAAAAGTCTACGAGAGGGAGGGGGCGTCTGAGATTTTCAAAAATGAGTGTACGTGGGTTATGAGCAGGCCCTAAGTGGGGCGTTTCCTCAACCACGGTTGTTCGTTTCAAAAGTGTTACACCGCGTTGCATTTTGTAAACACTATGACAGTCACGCGGTGTGAAACTGAGAATAATTGAAGGTTATTGATTGCAAAAATATCAAAAAAATTTTTTTTTTCTTTTTTACGGAATTACTTTTATGAAAAAGATTAACATATGAAGTGCGAAGAAACGGATATTAAATTTGATATACACTAAGGCCGTTTTCAGCGGTCGGGGTCTATTCTAAATTTTGACAATTAAATAGACCAAACGAAATTTTCCATTTTAACCGGTGGGTTTCAAATTTCATTTTCGAACAGTTTCGATGTAAAAAAAATAAACCTGTCATACGCTTTGTTTTATTTTGTTCCGAATTTGGAACGGAATCCAGAGCGTTCTAAATTTGTTTAGGCAGCTGAAAAAAAAACGGAGTTAAACAACAACAAGGGCAAAGTGCACAACCGCGTGGATCGCTCGCTCGTTTTTCGGTAAGTCTGAAAACAATATTACGGTATTACCAATCAGATTACTGACTTTGCTCAAGTTCTCTTCTATTCTTCTTAAGCTCTTTGAACTTTATCATAGCTTTTTTTTTTAAACATTATGGAGTTTGGCTGGCAATGGTGGAATTCTGAACACTGAAGTTCTTTGAACTAAACTGATATTTTGAGAAATATGTAAGTTCAACTTTGCAGCAGCTCTACGAAGTTTGAAGAATTTCTGCGAACTATATTATGAAGTTCTTTGATTATTGATGAAGTTTTGTGAATATGGCTAAAGTGTTACGATCATTTAGGGTAAGTTGAAAAGGAAGGGTTAACTTCTAGCGGAAGTGATCCATCCCTATGATTTTTTTTTCAGTATACTAGATACGTTAACACATATTGTCACAGCTATGACATGTTGTTAAAACAAGCCTTACGTGCTTTCATAGCTTTGTTTATTTTTATCATGCGTGATTTTGCTAACACATATGTTTTACACGTTGCTTGAGTCTTCATCAAAAAGTTGTATTTCCCATTTTCCATTGAATTTTGTGCACTTTGGAAGCATATGAAGCTATCAAGAAAGATGCTATATAAAATCCCAGTTACAAATATGATTTTCCGAGGTATTTGAAGCATTTTAACCAGCACCACAAGTTTACACACCTTGGGGTAAATTGAAATAAGTACACAAGAGGAAGAGTGACACAAGTTTTGCCAAGCTGAAAAATCCCAAACATCTCACACCTTACGCAATCAAATAAATAGTCTAAAAAAGGCTTGTGAAACCTATGCGACCTTTTAGAAATTGCGCGAGCTTGGGTGCGGGATACTAGGGATTTTTTAACTCGGCAAAACGTGTATCATTTCTTATGCATTACTTCCAGTACATGGTAAATGGAGACACCTCTAATACAGGTTCCCTCGACCTGGGTGAACAGAAAACAAGCAGAGGTAAAACTCTACCTAAAACTGTTCCAGTTCTATTGTTTGTATTGAAATCCAGGGCAAAGATCCAGGATATTCTCTCGTTTAATCCTGAATAATGTAACCCTTCTAAAATTTAAATCTTTTAGTTTTGTTCCAGTTCAAAACTGGGAAATTCAAATGACAATTGTTTTTACTGCTGGTTTGAACGTTATACACAAAGTTGCTGTTCAGCTGTACAGTGCACTAATTCTGACATTATATATAAAGTCACATCAGATACTCAAAGATACCTGATTTCTCTATCTACACCCAAAATAAAAAAGCAAGATTGTAATGCAATTTCGAATGATTTTGCTTCATTTCTCGTAATGGATTGTAACTTGGAGAAAAAAATGCAACATTGATCGTGGGCAAAAAAGCATCACGTCAATTTGCTTTGAAAAATTCGATGTGTGCGTGGGTTGTGCAGTGTGTTAGTTGTTGATTATAAAATTAGAGTCCGGGCTGACAAAAAAAAAACAAAAAGTCGCAACTAAGATTCGAACCGTGGCCGCCATCGTCGCAGCTCTAGATAGTAACCATTCAGCCACTTTAACAAGTTGAAGTGAATGGAATAAAATCCCTACAGTTGCTTCGATTGCCGAGGCACTCAGTGGTACAGCAGCAAAGCAAATGTCGCTCACACACACTTGCATGGCTTCGCGTGGTGATCAAGAAGGGCTCACTTGATCAGAGGGAGATGGGAGTGCGATGACGAGTGAAAATAAAAATAGAACACTTGACTGCGGAATTACAACAGTGGCCAATAGCGTTGCGGCATTTTGTGGTGTTGTCTCCCCCATATTGAACCAACGGTTGCTTAAGACTGTCGAGGCACTAAGCACATAGCGCTAAATTTGTTTCGAGGAATCTGTGTGTTGCCAACATCTTGCACACACTTGCATGGCTTCGTTTATACCATAAACGGCTTTGTGGATCATGATGGGCAAAAGTGCCTTTTCTGAATCATGCAGATTTCTCAAGATATGATTGCAAAAACTGCAATTCCGTTATTTGCCACCTTTTCAACTTTTGGGTGTATAATTCTTCCTGCCCTCCAACTACTGTTTATAACCAAACCAACCACACACAAATATGATTGTTCCCTCAAATATATTTAATAAAAAAAAAAGAAAAAAAAGGTGCGAAGTTCTAAGTCTAAACGCAACGGTGTTTTTTCTTTCAATTTCATCATCTATACTTCCTCCGGTACCAGTCGGGAAGATGAATAAGTTATGTTAAAATGAACGTCTGAACATCCTGTCTAGTTGTTCGGAACATCATCTTCCGGCGTTTCCAGACTTTTATTCCCCTTACTGTATCGTTTCGCGGAACTGATGGAATTTATTCTGATGGGTTTTTGATGATCATCTGCGAGAAACCATGGAAGTTCGTTTCCTTTTAATACTTTCGTTCCGAACAAGTGTATTACTTGAGGACGCGATGCTCAACTGACTAAGAAACGCGAACTTTTTGCATTGGGACTTGTAGAGAGTCCTGTCGGCGGAAACCTGTTAGCAATGGAGTTTCAGGGTTTTCAGCCGGTTGGAATGCTTTATTCAGGCCCGAAATCGTTGCTAAAATAGAGTTGAACTGGAGCGGCAGATTACCCAGCTCAATACCGATCCTTTATGTCAGCTCTCTCATCCAGTCAAACATTCATAGTTACGCGTATGAGAGCTTCCTCCTAAAAGGAAATTTCCATAGTAATCAATTTCCAGTTTTGACTGATTCAGCAAGACGGAAATCCTCCACATCGTCTACCATAAAACAGCACGAAGCAGCCACGGAATCCAATACTGATGGTTATTCCGAGAGTCGAAGTGAGGTATGTCTCTTGGTGAAATGATAAAAGTGAGAAAGTGACAAACGACACTTTGACTCTCGGAATAACCTTCACTATCTGGAACCAATCATTCATCTTAATATTCACCCAGCGCCAACAGGAATCGGCACCTTTTGACTCGTGAATCTCGGAAACTTTTTAGAATTATTTCGAAATACCGAACGAGTTGAATCAACACAAACCAAATAAAAAACAAATCAGGCGGAGTTCCAAATCAAAACACACACATGGACGTCATCATACAAAATTTAGAACAATGGCGGTGAAAATGGAAAATAGTTGATCTATTTTTTGGTGGTCTATACTTTTGAACTGTTATAAAACTAGACCAAAATAAAAGAACCCCCCCGAAAAAAGGGTCTGTGAGATCCTAAATCCGCCCGAGAAACCCACTACGCGAGGTGGGCCGCCTTTGTCTCTGAACCACAACATACCTTCTCTATACTTGCACACACAATGAATGCTAGCGCTCAACGAACGCTGCTTAGTGACGTCAACTCGACATAGAGAATTCGCTGTATAGAGAGTGGCACACAACAATGTCGACTGTCTACACACATTCCCTTTCTCCTCCCTAGAAAAATAATCTAAAATACATTTTATCCGGCATTTATTATCCGGGAGCATAAAAATACATTTGCGAAAAAAAAACGTGCCGAACGCATAAGCAGTTCACGAAGAGATTTTGAAGCAAGAAGACCTAGTTTTATCTGTAGAACTTCTGGATACTGAAGAAATGGACCAAAACCGTGATCTGAAGCAGAGAAAACATTTTGAATTTTGAAATGAATTGCTCGAAAACGGTAAATTTGGAACCTACCACTTTCGCCACGACATCTTTTATAATTTCCTGGAGATCTCCCTCTGCTGAATGGACGTATTCCGAGAGGTAAGTAGGGCGCCGTTTCTCTCTATTTGGTCGTTGAGAACGATCATCGATAGCATTATCATCGGGATTTGAGGTACGCACTGATTCCTGCATAGATGATGACTTCAATTCTCGCCATTGATGAACTTTTTTGGTCTGCGATACGTGACGCTTAATCTGCTGCCCGTCGGGATCACAAATGACTAAGCTACCGCTGCGTTCCTCCATTATCGTGTAACGCTTTGTATCAAATCTAGTATCGCCTTTAGATTTTGCCTGGCGTTCTACAACAACCGTATCTCTTGGCTTCACGGCGCTTATTCTAGCTCCACGACGCATGTCCTCACGTTCTTTCGATTTTAATTTCGCTTCGCGGTCTCTCGTATCCAATAACTGTTCGTCGTGGTTAGATAGTTCGTAACGAAGGAGAGGCAAATTTCGTTTGATTTTACCCTATTACCTATAGTACGTATACTGGCCAAAATGTTTCCCAACAGTCGATGACGAGCAACAGACGAAATGCTGCGGCCCCAGATGTCGAGAAAAGGAGCGATCCAACCACGTACAACGAGGCGTTGAGTAGACCAGACCGAGAGCTGTGGATGATGGCTATGCAAGGGGAAATCACAGCACTGGAGACCAACGAGACGTGGACGCTTGAAGATTTGCCCGTAGGCGGGAAGGTGATCAAAAACAAGTGGGTCTTCAAAACGAAACGTGGACCCGACGGAAAGATTGAGCGGTACAAGGCCAGCATAGTCGTCAAGGGATGTTCGCAACGGCCGGGCAGCGACTACGACGAGGTTTATTCACCGGTTGTCCGGAACTCGACGATAAGATTCCTGATGGCGTTGATGACGAATTTCGACCTTGAGGTGGACCGAATGGACGCGGTAACGGCTTTCCTGCAAGGAAAGCTCAATGACGAAGTAATCTATATGCAGCAGCCAGAAGGATTTGCGAAGGACACGACGAAGATATGCCGGCTTCAGAGGGCGCTGTACGGCCTGAAGCAATCCAGCCGTGTCTGGAATCATCAGCTGGATGAGGCGTTACGCGAGTTCGGGCTGGAACAATCGAAGGTCGACCCCTGCACATACTACAAGAGCGATGGAGGCAGAATGTTGTTCGTTACCATCTATGTGGACGACTTTTTGATCTTCACAAACAATGCAAAACTGAAGAAACGGTTAAAGAAGTTCTTGTGCACGCGGTTCCAGATGAAGGATGTGGGTCAAGCGAAGTTTTGCCTGGGACTTAAGATCAGCAGAGACCGAGAGCGTGGTGAGTTGTCCCTCGACCAACAAAGCTGCATCAAACATGACAAGCAGTCATCCAGTATCAACACCGTTTGAAGCCAGCGAGCGGCTGGATAAATCAATGTCACCACGGAACTCGGAAGAAGCAGAGCAGATGAAGAACGTTCCGTACAAGGAAGGTGTCGGATGTTTGCAGTACATCGCACAGGCAACGCGTCCCGATATATGCTACGCTGTAAATGCTGTAAGCCAATTCAGCAGCAATCCAGGACGGAAGCATTGGGAGGCGGCGAAGAGGATTTTTCGATACTTGAAGGGCACGGCAGGCAATCGGCTCCGGTACAGCAAGCAAGGCAATGAGGAGACCGTTGGCTACACCGATACCGATTGGGGAGGGGATGTGGACACACGACGATCAACGACGGGCTACGTGTTCGTGTTCCAGGGCGGTGCCATTTCCTGGAACGTAAAGAAGCAGCCAACGGTGGCCTTATCATCCTGCGAGGCGGAGTATATGGCGTTGTCCAGGACGATCCAGGAAGCGCTATGGTGGAGGAACTTGCTGAAGCAAATCTTCGGTGAGATGACTATTCCGATCTTGTGCGACAACCAATCGGCCATTTGCATCGCCAAGAACGGACCTTTCAACTCGAGGACTAAACACGTGGACACACGTTACCATTTTGTCCACGACGTAATCGATAATGGGTCGGATGTGGTGAAGTACGTAAACACCAAAGAATCAAGCTGCTGATGGATTCTCCAAGCCACTAGTAAGGATTTAATACCGGGAGTACCGGTACCGAAAATCCCGGGAAAACCGGCCTATTTTGGGTACCGAAATACCGGTACTGGGAAGTAATCGGTACCAGTATTTCCGGTACTGAACAACATTTTTTAATTCTAGTTTTTTAACCAGTTTGTCAATTTTATTGGTATGCACCCTATTGGTAACACCAAATTTATTGCAAAAGATGCACTGTGCATAATCTGCAAGCTGCCAAACGTTGACATCTCCACAGTGAAAACCATGAGGCTTATATGATGCATCACATCAGGCTGACGATTAGTCTTACATCAGTCGATTCTGCACCGTTTGCGTCGACTGAACCAACCGCGTCACGTCGAGCTTCTTACGCACGCCAAATAGAAACAACAACAGTCATTCCATTTCTTTTGCAGCGGTAATAGAAATGTTGATCGACGATGCAATATTTTCATTGAGCGCCGTCTCAGTGAGTAACTACCATGCAGCACCCAGAGTGCGTCTAGTACATACAGAGTGTCACCACCTCATCCCTGTTAAAAACAAATAACTGGCAACGCATGACGCGAAAACACAGCAACCCTGATGTGGCGCCACTCTATCTTGACGCATTTTGCACCAATACCACTATGATTAATCATCGTATGAATGAGGTGGTAATGAATTGCGTCGCGCCGAAGTCAAACTGTCATTTCACTAATTACTGTTTACATTAGTGAATGAATTGCTTTATCGGTTGATGTTAGTGCAATAATTTTGTGATAGGATTTCGAGCCAAATGTAAAGGAAGATGCTCCAGAAACGTCAGTCTGAAAATATTTTTGCAGAGGAAAGCAGAATCGCGGTGTCGTAAAATGTGCCAAGTGTTCAAAAGTAATCAAATGCGAAGGCTCTAGCACTGAAAGCAGTACATGATATTACTTTGGAAGAGCCCGCTGCTCATGATGGACCCGATAATTAAGTCGCATCGTCATCATCAAACCCCAAAAAGATCGTCACGCTGTACAAGTTTTTTTTCAAGATCGACCCCACTTGATACGGCTCTGGCTGCCAAAGACAACATTCCATTCAGCACTATTTGCAACTGCGAGGATATCTGGCTAGGATTACTGGCACGAGGATACTGTGATATTCCCAAATCACCTGAGGGAATAAGGCTCCGAGTTCGGGCTCATCGCGTTTTTGTGGTTGGGCTGTACCGCAACGAGTTTGGGGATATGAAGAAACAGGGTCCACAGGGTGCGGTAAGATAAGTATCACGTTCGATGAATGGACCTCCACAAGGAATCGACGCTACATGATTGTGAATGCCCATGCCAATCAGCGCACTTGGAATTTGGGACTCAAGCGTATCGTTGGATCGATGAACGCCGAGAAATGCGTTAAACTGTTGGAAGAAGTACTGTCCGAATATAGTTTGTCCCTCTCCGAAGACGTAGTTGCAGCCACAACAGACGGTGCGTCTTTGATGAAAAAGTCGGTAAATTGATTTCCGTGGACCATGTTTGTCTTGCGCATGGAATACATTTGGTGTAACGAGCGTGCTGTATACTCGGATCAAATCTGTAAATGACGTGCGTTTGCTAAACCAAGAAGGTTTGTATATTTCATTCACTTACATTTACATCTCAGCGTTGTAACGTTTTCTCATATTCCAGATTCCAATGAGTCTGATTCTGCGACATCTGCGTCCGATGATGATAGTGACTGCGAGTCGTTCATACTCCAGGAAGCAAGCGAAGAAACGCTTCGACCGGAGTACCCAACAAACATCGATGTTGAATAACTGTTTGTTCAATAAAATTTGGAGAAGTTGTTCAGCTTTTTCTTCTAGGACGCTGAATAACTTCTCCAAATTTGTTTGAACAAGCAGTTATTCGACACTGATGTTTGTTGGGTACTGGCCTACCATCAATACAGTCCGGGATGTTGTGAAAATTTTCCGCAAATCACCAGTAAAAAACGATGACATACTTCAAACATACGTCAAGCAGGAGTTTGGCCATGAGAAGTGTTTGATTAAGCATGAGAATACAAGATGGAACAGTTAACTGGAAATGCTGGATAGGTTTTATGAGGTCTGGAACGCGGTACAAAAGGCGATGATCGATCTAAAAGGAATGACAAAAGCAAATATCAATGAAGAAATGGATTTGGTCAGAGAGATCATAGACGCTCTTGAGCCCGTGAGTGCTGCTGTACAATGTTTGTGCAGAAAAGATTGCACCTTGTACGAAGCAGACGTGGCTTTACAGTTTATGCTCGAGCAACTCTCATCCCCGGGTACGCGTATTGCTGATGAGCTTTTCGAAGCACTTAAAGAGCGCATCACAGAAAGGCGATTCGAGTATGCTGCTCTTTGTGCGTTTTTGAGTAACCCAGGAGTCAAGTCGTCAATCCAAAAAGATTTCGGAATATTCTTCAAGATGCCAAGAACAACTTTGATCAGCCTGGTTGAACATTCTGAAGCGACTGAATGGCTCCAAACCAGTTCCTATGGTTCCCATGGAAGAGCCACGTGCAGATGAGAAAGCAGACGACGAGTTTGAGACTCTGACGATGAAGCAGAAACTGGAAATGAGATTGCTACAGTCTAAGATGAGCGAGAGTGTTACCGCAAATACTATTACAACACCCGGATTCACGAAAACTGTACGACAAGAGTTTGCGTATTACGAGTCGGAAAAGTTAAAAGGCAAATATTTGACAATGTTGCACAGTTTCCTTACAACTGTTCGCCCCACATCGGTGGACTCAGAAAGAGCATTCGCTGTGTCTGGGAACTTTTCCACCAAAAGCGATCCCGTATGGGAGACGACACATTGAATATGCTGTGTGTTTTAAAGTCGTATTTTAACGATCAAGACAAGTGTTAAGCAACTACAAGCCAAGAATAAAGTCTTTGATATTATCTTTTCAATCTCTTTCTGATTTTGAGTTATGTTTTTTTATTCTAAGATTTTTTTTTCAGTACCGGTATTTTCCCGGTACTACCGGTACTGAGAGGTTCAGTACCGTAGTACCGGTACTCGCCACAATGGGTCGGTACATAAATCCCTAGCCACTAGTTCAAGCCGGAATCGTGAACCAGAAGCGGTTTCTAGGAATCGAGGATTAGGGAGGAGTGTTGGCGATCAAGTAATCCACGATCCATGAGAGTGATCAAGCCCTCTACATAGCAACCTAAGTTTGTTAGAATAAATTTATGTCCATTCCACTACTATCATTCATCCTAACAAGACGTACTTTGCTATAATATCGAATGGATAATGGCAATGTTAAAAGACCGAGAAATTTCTGCTGACCTTGGACGTGCTAACGTTTGAATCTTACTTCCCCTTTTTGTTTACAAAATCAAATATGTCTGCCCTCTCGTAGGTCAAATTTGTCACCTTGTCGACGGTGAGAGGGCTTATCTCATGCTATAAACATGCATGTGAGACGTAGAACGTTTATATAAAGGCACTAACATCATGTGTGATACTGGCAGGCTATGCCGCAATTCACTCTTAGAGTTCTTACTATCAATCTAAGGGAAAGGACTAAAAGTACACTTTCCATTTTATTGACAACTCAACAACATCCATTAGTTTTATGGGATGAATAACCGAAATACATGATTTGCTCATGGTATAATAACTAAATGTAATTGCAACATTTTCGAAAGGGGTGAATGTTTTGATCAGGGTAATTATCTGACTGTTCGAAATGAAGCACAACGTCATAGAAAAGTGTTACTTGAGACTGACGATGACAAGCATGTATATTAGAGATAGGACGCGGAGGGCTCGCTTAGGGAACACCATTGGAAACAATAGAATAAACCTTTTCATGTATGAATCCTGGAAAGTGTTAAATTTTTAGTGGAATACCAGTAACTGGGAAATTAGAGGAGGAATTGGTAGCTTCCGTTTGATCCCAACTACATTTGTTGCTTGTCTTGAGGGATACGCGTGTTTCGTCTACGGTGTGCGGACTGCTTCAGTCGCGTGTACTAATATCGACTCTCGAGTATTAGTGCACGACACTGGGGGGGTCTGCGCATTATGGACGGGATGCGCGTGTCTGTCGGGATAAGCGATGGAGGTGGTTGGAGTTGGATGGGGGTTGCTAGTCCTCTTCTCATTTTATCGTTACCTTTCTATGTAGTTTATAGCATGTATCCTCCATACCAGACAATAAATAAATAGAAGAAAAAAAACTAGATAGGAAATAGAACTGTTCTTTTCCAAGTGTCAGATTAGTTAGTCAGTTTTTCGAAATATTGTTAAACTTGGGATGGGGATGGTAACTAGATCCAAAGCTAGAGAGTAGGCTAGAATTTAAAATGTTGTTGTCTAAATTTAATCCAGTATTTTTTTTAAATCCTTTTTGAGTCAAACAGCTGGAGGTGGCTGGGTTCGATTCCCGGTCTGGTCTAGGAATTTTTCGTAAATTAAAATTTCTCGACTCCCTGGGCATAGGGTATGATTGTACTTGCCACACAATCATACTAATGCAAAAAATGGTACTTGGCATCGAAAGCTCTCAATTAAAAACTGTGGAAGTGCATTTAGAACACTAAGTTAAAAGCAAGCAATAAGCTAATTGTGAAAGCAATAAGCTTGAAATGCTAAATAAGAAAAAGAATCGAGTCAAACATCATTACATCTGGTTGGTGCGGTTCAAGTTTGGTTAGGTTAGGAATTCGGAATTCCTAGTCAGAGAAACGAAAATATCGTCGTGAAAATATCACCAATAATCTCTCACCTACGCCCTGCGTGCCATAAAATACTAACACCTTCTTCTCTTTTCTTTTTTTATTGACTTCATGGTCGAGAACGGCTGTGAAATGGATCGATTGAAGTGCGAAGGACCTGCTCAGACCTAGACCACATGCGGTTTTGATAAGGAAGTGATCATATCAATTTCAAGAAAAAGTTCCTGTGGAGCATCCTCGAAAAAATCAAAGACAGCACACAAAGATAATTATATACGAAATCAAAACTGTCAAACTATCAAAAACATTCATCTTACTTAAGATCAAAAAGTTATATTAGAGTCACAACATTTCAGATCATTTTGTAGCAACGCGGCCATCTCAATCCAAAAAAACACTACAAACCCCTTACCCCAACCTAATCCTTATCACCTCCCATGGCGTTCAAGTAGTCCGCATAGACCAGTTCGCCATTAACCCTCCCTAACCCTCGGCTTTGGATTGACTTGCGCTCTCATTGCCCCACCAAACGCTGAAAAATGAAAATAAAAATGAAAATCAAATACGTCTGTTTGAAAAAGTACTCGAGATATACTCTGCAGTTGTGAAGCCATTATTCAATCAAAGGATGTCAATATTTGGAAAGAGGTTACTAGAGCCCCTTGAAATTTGGCAATGGAATCCTTGTAGGGTATTGAACTTTTGAAAACGAGTCGAGCCTAACTGGGAACAGGGGGCTATGTCAACCAATATCCATCACACCTTAATTGTGACAGGATATTTGACTTGCACCAAATCAAATATGGTTCATACAACAATAATTCTAATCAGTCGATGCAGTTGTATTTTGGCTCTACAGAAGGATAAAAAAAAAACTGTTGGGCAGCCGGGCCAACAAAGGCCACTAATTTGTGAGTAGTACTATGTTACTTATATTGAATTCTAACAGGATTGGAATCTTGCATGAAGGATTTCCGAACATAGAACTGACCCCGGAACAATTGAATGCTATTCAAAAGGCAATTTTGAAGAGAGTAGCCGAGCAAAAAAAGGAAAAAATCAAGTCTAAGTTCGGGAACTGCTTTTTTAGGCCAGGACACATGATACTTGTCTGCAAAAATCAAGACACTGAGGACTGGTTAAAGGCGATAGTCCCCGGCATTAAGCCATGGGAAAATGCTTGCCTCATTGCAGTTAAAGAAGGAAAAATACCCAAACCGGATATTGTAGTAGGGTTTTTTCCACAAAGTGTAGAGGATACAAACGAAGATATCCTTACTCTTGTAGCAAGTCAAAACGAGGGACTAACGGTGGATGCTTGGAGAGTCCTAAAGAGATACACGGTCAAACTGCATCACACTGAGCTGTTCCTAACTGTTGATGCTGTGTCCATGAAAAATCTGTAAAAATGCAAATTCACTGTGGACTACAAATTGGAGTTGCCTACTTTAGAAAAAAGACCCCCGCAAAACAAGATTACAAGGAGCGCAACCATGATCCAACAGAAGAGCCTGTTGCAGCCAACATGGTAGTGGACGACGCAGAAATTTCCAATAAAAGTTCTGGAATCCACGAAGATTCTGGGGACACTCATATGCATGAGCTGAATCAACAATGCACAGATGTTGTAAGGTGCTCTTACAAAGTAAATGGGTGTCCTCCAAGAATTAGTGGAACAAAAAATTACGGAAATTCTACTTTATTTTTATTAAATTCTACTCTTTATTTTTTGGATTTATGTTATTGAAAGCTATGTTTACAAGGAACGTTTACAACATTTCTCTTGGAATGACCCCCCTTTGTACTCCTTAACGAGCTTCAAACGTTTCTCGAACGCGTCGCAGGCGGCACGCACGGACTGCATGGGCATTTCGTCCCAGATTTTGAGAATTACCGTCTTGAAATGATCCAAAGTGCTGACCTTGTATTCGTTCAGCTTCGCCATCATATAGGACCAAACAAAAAAGTCGAGAGGATTCAAGTCCGGGGAGCTGGGAGGCCACAAAGTTTTGTCCAGAAAGTCGGTTAAATTGTCCCGACACCAGGCTTGAACCACATTTGCCGTATGGGCTGGTGCACCGTCCTGCTGGAACACGTAGTGCTCATCGCCGTAGAGGCTTCGGAGACTGGGGGCAACAACCTTTTCCAAAACCTCAGTTTTGTAGTACGCCGCGTTGATTTTGACGTTTTTTTCAATAAACACCAAGGGTAGCTTACCACGTTTGCATACTGCCCCCCAAACCATCACCGACGCGGCACTTTGGAACCGAGGGATGTTTATATTGGATTCAGGAATGCTGTCCCTCGATGGCGCCCACACCCGGTCATTTTGCACATTGTGCGGCTGCTGCAGCACGAACAGTTTCTCGTCCGAAAAAACAAACTCCTGACCAGCGTGCCGAGAGAGGATCCTCTTAGCTCGATCCAACCGCTTTTTGCTGGTAGCCTCCGAAACGCCATGGACCTTACGTTTTTTGTAAGGCCTGAAACCAAGGTCCTTGGTGAGTATGGTGTGAGCGGTTCCAATGGAAACGTTGAGATCTGCAGCCGTTTTCCGGATTGAGCGGTTCTTTTTGCGCCGAATTCGCTCCCTCACGATCTTGATGACCCGTGGCGTCCTCGCTGAACGCGGCCGACTGGATCTCGCACGGTCATTGGTCGAGGACGTCTCCCGGTATCGCCTGATGGTCGTGTAGACAAAGTTCCGCTTGACCCCATGCGATTTCAGCAGCCGGAATATATCGCCGGGTCGCTCACCGTTCAAAAAACGCTTAATTACGAAGTCCCGATACTCTTTCATCGCGCGTAACAAACAAACAACAACTAACAGAATGTCAACACCGCGCACATTCGGTAGCGTATGAATGAAGCTAAAGCTGACACCAATACCAATGCAGAATATGTACATGGCGCATACCTACGCAATGATGAAAACTTGTATTCGAACTTATTGAACACCGTGTATATATATATATATATATATATATATATATATATATATATATATATATATATATATATATATATATATATATATATATATATATATATATATATATATATATATATATATATATATATAAAAGAAGAAGAAATGGCTGGAACAACTGTAAAATAAATTCAACAAAACCTCCATCACGCAAAGGCAGCTTCAGCTATACTCAACAAAACTTTCATTAAAAATACACTAGACGTAGCTTTTCTACAAGAGCCATGGGCGCATTATAGTAGGATATTAGGAATGCCTACACAATCGAGTAAGTTGATATACGACCAAACGCAGATCACACCAAGGGCTGCACTACTTGTCAATACTAATGCTAAAATAACTCCACTTACCGAATTTATCCACAGAAACATTGCTACTATTTCGCTAGAGGTGCCAACAACGAAAGGAAAAACAGTGCTTACGTGGCATCTGCATACTTTCCTGGTGATACGGATGATGCACCGCCTCCAGAAGTTGCAGCATTCGTTGCCTATTGCAAAAGCCAAAACAAGGCTTTCATCATCGGATGCGATGCAAACGCCCATCACCCGATATGGAGCAGCAGTGGAATCAACAAAAGAGGTGATTTTTTTTATTTTTTTCCCCACAACAAAATAATAATATAAAAAAAAGGAAACGCTCCCACTTTTAATAATGCAATAAGGGAAGAAGTGTTAAATCTTAAGGTGCCGCCACACGGTGGCTTTTTCTAGTATATAGTGAGCTATAAGCTAGAAAACTATGTAATAGTTCATAGGAACACCTAAACTATGTAGTGATAGCTCATAGTTTCGACTTGCAAGCGATAGTTTTACGCTATGATATAGAAGCGTGTCCGTTGTCGTGTGTACACTCTAGCGATAGTTTCTATGTTATAGTAGCAGGCTATGAACTATTCCATCCGGACGGAATAGTTCATAGTTCGTTGGTCGAAGTTTTTTGACAGTTCGTTTGAATTTTTTGCTAGTTTGTGTTTTCGTGGTATTTTTAAAGCAAAAATGGACCAGGAAAAGAAATTCTACTTGATTGAGCTGTGGGAGCAACATCCGGTGTTGTGGGACCCAACTAATCCCGATAACCTGTGGAAGTGTATACTTCTAAGTAAGTGTATTATTCTGCTTTGCAGTTCCTCATCTTAAGAAAGTCTAGACCAGAGGATATTGATGCCTAGTCAAGTACTAAGTATTTTCAATATGATAACGTTGAGAGGCAGATTACGATTCTACCAGTTCCGAAGTTCAACCTTTGATTTTGATCCCTGACTCCAACGTACAATCACCCCTTTTTGAAACTTAAAAATCCGAGTGGATCGAAATCAAAGCCAGCAGTGCGCATTTTGAAGCGTAAAAAGTCATATGATGAGATGGCGCTGGTTGAAGATGGCCGAAATCGTGTCCAAACCCACGGAACTTAAAAAAAAACAAAAAACGGGCCACTATTCTGGGTAAATCGACCAACTCAATGCTGGAGACGTTTTGGGCTGAAGACTGCCTTGTATAACAAATATTCGATGGCTTTAAGGAATTTGAATAACAAATTTGAGCAGTCCTATGAAGAAAAAATAATTTTCAGAATGTCTCAAGAGCTGCTGATTTTCCCGCGTCAGATGAGCCATACAACTTGCCCACCATTGAAGCCGAAACAAGCATCTCAGGAGCTAAAGATCCTGCATCAGATTCCCCAACAGTAATCGGCATCACTGATCCTTCCTTTTGCTCCTATGTTGACATACGTAAACTTGTATTCAGCATCCACCACACCCATTAGAACAATGCTGAACTGCTTCTTATAATTTAAATAATCCCTGACGCTCTTTGCAGGGCCTTTTATACTAACGTGCTTTCCGTCTAACGTTCCTACACTATTGGAAAACTACCATTTTGCTTCAAAACACGTGAAATTGACAGCCATTCCTCTTGTGAATAGTATTCGTATTTTAAATAAAGCTGTCATTTCAATTTCATTTAATTTTTGCTGCTCTAAGCACCGGTACGAATAATTTGAAACCTTTCTCTTAAGAACTTCCTTGAACTTCTCTGAAGAATTTACAAGAAGTTCTCTGAAGAAAATCCCCGAAGATCACTGAAGAACTTTTCTGACGTTCTCTGAAAAACTTCCCCGAAGTTTTGTGCAAAATTCCACCAAAATTCTCTGAAGAACTTCCCCGAAATTACTTTCCTGTAATTCCCTGAATAATTTTCCCAAACTTCTCTGAAGAATTATCTGATGTTCTCTGAAGAATTTCCCTGAACTTTCTCTAGAACTTCCGCAAAGTTCTCTGCAGTACTTCACCGAAGTTTTCTGAAGAACTTCCCCGAAGTTCTCTAAAAAACATCCCCGAAATTCTCTGAAAAACTTTCCTGAACTTATGTAAGGAACTACCCTGAATTTCTATGAAGAACTTCTATAAAGAACTTTCCTGAATTTCCGTGAAGAACTTCCTTGAAGTTCCTCTGGAGAACTTCCCTGTAGTTTCTCTGAAAAACTTCCCTGAAAATCCTCTGAACAACTTCCCTGAAATTACTTTCCTAAATTCCTCTGAAGAATTTCCCTGAACTTCTCTGAAAAATTATCTGAAGTTCCCTGAAGAACTTCCCTGAAGTTCTCTGAATTTCTCTCAAGAACTTCTCTGAAATTCCTCTGAAGAACTTCCTTGAAGTTTCTCTGAAGCACTTCCCTGTAGTTCCTCTGAATAACTTCCCTGAAATTACTTTCCTAAAATTCTCTGAAGAAATTTCCCAAACTTCTCTAAAGAATTATCTGAAGTTCTCTGAACAACTTCCCTGAACTCCTATGAAGAAATTCTCCGGACTTCTCTGAAGAACTTCCCTATATTTCTCTGAAGAACTTCCCTGAACTTCTCTAATGAACTTCCCCGAATTTCTCTTAACTTCTCTGAGGAACTCCTCTGAGCTTCTCTGAAGAATTTCACAGAAAAAGTGAGCCGGATCTTCATAATCCAGCTCCTTCAGAAGATTAGCTTAAATTCCATAGCCTTCAAGACGAGCAATCCTCGACTTTGTCCAGACTTTGCGAGTTTTTCGTTTTATTCGCCTTTCCAAAATGATGTACGCAGCAACTGCTTTCATTCTTTGTCCATAGCTGCCGAATGTGCCCATGATTACTTCCCAAATTTATTTTTTAAAGGCTCGCAACTGAATATATGCGACCACAAAGAAAATCAATCGTGTGTACACCGAAAAAAGTTAAGTGATAGCGCTGCGGCAAAGATTTCTACTACATAGCTTCTATTACTTCATAGCTCATATTTTTTGCAAAACCGTTTCTCGAATCTCATAGAACTATGAAATAGATATCTATAACGGCTATATCATAGTAAACTATAGCAAATATTTCAAGCGCCGTGTGGCGGCACCTTTTTTCGAATAAAACAGCATTACTTCGCGCACAATTACAACAAAATGATAATCACAGGTAAAAAAACATTTTCGTGAAGAGCTTTAACTTGAAAAACCACAATCACTGTGCAACATAAGTTATACAAACTACACAGCTCTCCCTCTGTACACCCCGTGGTGAGTGAATCTGAAATCATATGCCAGCCATACACGCGCGCATGCGCGTTGGCTTCTTTCGTCACTTCTGTCCAGCAAATGGCCGTTTTCACTGTTGTTCTTCTTATTTCCGCACCGTCTGCCAATGATTCTAATCCCCCATTATGAGGCGACTCTATATCGACTTCAAAACTGCTAATAATCATCAATTCACTCGCGACAAAGCGGAAAAATACTCTAATTTAAAAATTTATGTCCAGTGGCTCAACACTAATAGCGCTAACAAACAAAACTAAGCTGATGTAACTCTTCCTCCGAGTGCGGGGGCAAAGCACAATACAGAAAAAAACGAGGAAATACTACCGACCACCGCACATTTTGGGAGGCATTATTCTACTCTCCACCACACACCCGGTTTTATTTTTTTCTTTTGTTGAGTATAACGAATTATTTTTTTTTTTTTTCGCGAACAACGCAGTAAAAACAAACCACGCCATTCCAAACCGTGCTGCCTCTCGCCACCGCCAGAGTTTTCCACCCCAACCAAACTGCACACAAAAAGGTACAACTACAGCATATCGGCCCAAAAAAACACAGCACTACCTCAAAAACTCCACAAAGTGCCCGTAAATTTAGTAGTGTGAACGCAGGGAACGACGAGTTGGCCACCCTATCGACCGACGTTGCTGAAGGGAGCACAGTGGCTGTCAAAGCGCCGCGGCGAGGCAAATGACGGACGTCAAAATGTTTTCAGAAGTAGTTCCGTTGCCTTTGTCAGACAGTTATCCTTTGAGACAGTGGTAGTAAGTTAGTAGCGAGTTGCTTATTATTCACAATTAATGCTAAAAATAAAACGTGTACTTAAGTTTGAATTAAAAGGCAATTAGGCCAGAAATAGCCAGAATTTAAATCGGTACCTCTTCAATCATCCTGTGGGAGAGCCTGAAAATAAGTAAGGAAAAATAAATAAAAATGTACACAAAACATAACCCTCATATAATGTCCATGTAGGTAGTTAAAAGGACGCGATAAACAACCGCGAAGGGCGTAAAATACCACTGGCAAACCGAATCGTAAGTTTCAATTAATTGCAATTCAATATAAGGTATAGTAAACAAGAGTTTTATATATTTATAGTTTGAAGCTCTCTGTATAATAAAGCTATCAGAACGGTAAGCCTGTATTTGCGTCCTAACACAGATCCGACAATCTTCAAAGATTCGAGGTTACGATCGGATAGACGAAACCCGTAATGATAAACGGAATAAAGACATCGGGGATGTCTTCTAACTTGAGGGCCGATGAGGAGGAATCCAATTGTGTGAGTTGCCAACGACCGGATCACGCAGGAAACATGGTCCAGTGCGACCGATGTGACAACTGGCAACATTACACGTGCGCCGGAGTGAACGACAGCGTCGCGGATCAGTCCATTGTGGCGGTGATTTGTTCCTTGGCGAGAGCGAAGCTACGTCTCCAATTCAAAGTAGGCGCCTCCCTACTCAACCCACTCCCGGAGCTCCATTAGCATCGTCTGTTCGTCGATCAACACCTCTATTGGGTACACCCAGATCAACGGTTCCACCAATGGTTTCGATCCCACTTGCAGTGCGTGAGTCCTCCGCTTCGGTTCATGAGCAAGAAAGACACGATCCACAAGCAGCCTTAAAGGAGCTCAGGAGTCACATTGAGCTGTGTGAAGCACGCGCCAGACCAACACCTGAGCAGCTGTCAGCGCTGCATGTACAGATGGAGAAATGCCGGGATCTTTTGGCAAAGTTCCAACCCGATGACGGAATAAGCGGACCAGTTCAACTTTCGGAGGCAAATATTCCGGTAGAAGAACAATTACCAAAGCGGACGGCGAGCAAGCCGCGCTTGGAGAAGCAGACTGGCACTATCCCCAAGGCGTGTCGGACTTTGTCACCGGTTCTGGAAGCTAATTCGATACATCATGAACGACAATCTTTATCTGAAGCATTTGGAGGAGTCAATCCGCAGAACCTGCTCTGGCCATTGAGGAATCCGGTAAGCCACTCTGGTTTGCCATCGGTAAGTCAAACAACTGCATCTACTGAAATGCGTCCGAACAAATGGGAACCTCCAGGTAAGCGTCAAGCCTTGCATGAAACAATTGAATACCCCTCTTACCATTGCCCCACGACCAATAAACACAAAATTATCCGTGAGCAGCCGCGATTCGACGCGCGCTCGGGAGTCTCAATTAAAACCCCTACAAACTTATGTGAGCAGCCGAGAGAATCACTCGCGCCCACGGTTGTAATACAAACCTCGTCTCAAAGTAACAATCAGTCTGATCATTACTCAATCGGAGAACAAATGCGCGGATCTTTCTTGCGTTCAGTTGATTCGTCGGTACCCCCTCGTCAGTCAGATAATGTGCTACAAAACCAAGTGATTTCCCCCTCAACACCAAACCGCAACCCAACGCAACAGCAACTTTCAGCGAGACAGTCCCTGGCAAAGGAGCTTCCTCGATTCTCCGGCGACCCAGCTGATTGGCCGATCTTCATTTCAAATTACCGGTACACAACTGATGCCTGCGGTTTTACGGATGGAGAGAATATGCTTCGCCTACAACGATGCTTGACTGGTTCGGCACTGGAAACAGTGCGTAGTAGGTTGGTGTTGCCAGCAGCGGTGCCACAGGTCATCGAGACTCTTCGAATGCGGTTTGGGCGTCCTGAGATATTGATCAACGCTCTACTTCGCAAGGTGCGAGATATTCCAGCGCCTAATTCTGATAGGTTGGAGGGACTCATTGATTTTGGGATGGCAGTGCAGGCGTTGTGTGACCACATCGAAGCAGCGGATGAACGCGCTCACCTATCAAATCCATCTCTTCTACAAGAACTCGTCACAAAGCTTCCTGCGGACCAACGAATGATGTGGGCGGGATACAAGAGAGGATTCGAACAAGTCGACTTAAAAACCTTCGGCGATTATATGACGTCTGTGGTACAGGATGCAACAAGTGTGGTGACGTTCGAACCGGAAGTTAAAAGGAACAACACACGCGACCGCCCGAAGGGCAAAGGATTCGTGAACACCCATGTTATAGATAGCGCAGTCAGATCCGCAGATTCATCGAATGGACAGAGGGAAGTACCAAAGCAATTCGATTGCCTAAACTGCAACAAAAGTGGACACCGAGTACGCGATTGCGATGCATTTAAGGAGATGAACGTCGACGATCGCTGGAGAAGAGTTCGTGCATTGCAGTTGTGCCAAAACTGCCTCTTCAATCATGGAAGACGTGCGTGTCGAGGACGAAAGAACTGCGACATCGACGGCTGTCAGTTTCGCCATCATCCGCTTCTCCACTCTGCAAGAGGACCTCTAAAGCCGTCAGTACCGAGGGTTCAGGTGGCAGAAAATCATACACACCATCACATGGCCACTTCTTCCTTGTTCCGGATCATTCCTGTGACGCTATACGGAGACAACAGATCGATTAACACATTCGCCTTTCTAGATGAGGGCTCTGACCTGACACTGGTGGAGAATGATTTGGTTGCTTCACTGGGTGTAAAGGGTACTCCTCATCCTCTATGTCTTCGATGGACTGGTGACACTTCACGGTTGGAAAAGGAGTCGAAACAGATTACCTTCGAGATTGCTGGAATCGGACAGGGAAAACGTCACAAGCTGTTGAATGCAAGAACCGTAAATAACCTCGGACTTCCTTGCCAAACTTTCCAGATGGACGAAACGGTAAATCAGCACCCCCTTTTGAAGGACATCCCGATCAGCAGTTATCAGAATGCCAAACCCAAGATCCTTATCGGCATCGACAACCTGCGTCTGGCACTTCCGCTAAAAATACGAGAAGGTGATGGAGATGCTCCGGTGGCGGTAAAGACCAGACTAGGTTGGTGTGTCTATGGTCCCCGAGGAAGCAGTAACCGTGAATCTTATAGTTTCCACGTTTGCGCCTGTTCCTGTGACGAGAAGCTTCATGGGACTGTGAAAAAGTTCTTCGAAATTGAGAATACTGGAGTAGGCTCGACAGGGAATCCGCCGACGAAAGAAGAACAACGATCGCTAACGATCATGGAAACTACAACTCGACGAGTAGGAAACCGCTTCGAGACAGGACTACTGTGGAAAGAGGATCGAGTGGAATTCCCGGACAGCTACTTGATGGCAAAGCGTCGATTGGAATGCCTCGCACGCCGGATGGATCCCGATCCGGTGCTGAAGGAGAATCTCCACCGGCAAATAAGCGACTACGTAACAAAGGGCTACGCGCATCAAGCGACAAATGCGGAAATTGAGGCGGCCGACCCGAGGCGAATGTGGTACCTACCGATAGGAGCGGTGATCAACCCAAAAAAACCGGGGAAGATCCGTATGATCTGGGATGCGGCCGCGAAAGTAGATGGTGTATCGCTGAACAGCGCACTACTCAAAGGCCCGGATCAACTTTCTTCATTGCCTGGCGTTTTATTTCGTTTTCGACTGTATTGGGTAGCGGTCAGCTCTGATATTCAGGAGATGTTTCATCAGCTCCGAATCCGAGAAGAAGATAAGATATCTCAGCTTTTCCTATGGCGCATCGATCCGTCCAAGAAGCCTCAAGTATACATGATGGATGTCGCTACATTTGGAAGCACCTGTTCACCGGCATCGGCACAATTCATCAAGAACCGGAATGCAGAGCAACATTCGGAAATCTATCCTGAAGCAGCGAAAGCGATTGTTTACGATCACTACGTGGACGACTATCTGGCGAGTTTCAGCTCCGAGGAAGAAGCAGCTAAAATTTCAAGCGAAGTGCGACACGTTCATGGCAACGGAGGTTTTAAGCTACATAACTGGCGGTCGAATAGTAAAATGGTGCTCAACAAGTTGGGGGAGGTACGACATGAAGCAGACAAGCAGCTAAACCTGGTCGATGGCGAGAAAACCGAGAGGGTACTCGGTATGCTTTGGAGCCCAACGACCGACGAATTGAGCTTCTCTACTCAGATGAGCGATGAGGTGCTATCACTGATACACACTTCAACACGACCGACGAAGAGACAAGTGCTGCGATGTTTTATGACTCTGTTTGACCCATTAGGGCTGCTATCACCGTTCATCATTCACGGCAAAGTATTGATCCAGGACTTATGGCGAGAAGGTACAGATTGGGACGAGCAAGTTAGCGACGAGGTATACACAAAGTGGCAGAGGTGGATACGGATGATCGATCACATAGCCGAGATTAGGATCCCAAGATGTTACTTCCGATTTGCTACTCGGAAGACCTATCAGAATTCGGAAGTACATGTATTTGTTGACGCAAGCGAAGTGGCGTATTCTTGTGCTATCTATCTCCGCACCTCCAATGAGGAAGGTGAGCCGCAGTGCTGCTTGATTGCAGCAAAATCAAAAGTTGCACCATTGAAACCATGGTCTATTCCCAGACTGGAACTGCAGGCATGTGTTCTAGGCACACGATGGTCGAAATTTGTTGTAGAAAATCACGACGTTTTCGTAACTAAGACCACGTATTGGACTGACTCCAGCACAGCTTTGGCCTGGATAAAAGCTGATCCACGGAATTATCGGCAGTTTGTTTCCTGCCGAGTAGGTGAGATCCTGGAACATACAACGGCAGCTCAGTGGCGGTGGGTACCATCAAAATCCAATCCAGCGGACGAAGCGACGAAATGGGGAAGTGGCCCTTACTTCGATTCCGACAGCAAATGGTTTCAAGGACCCAACTTCCTGCGTCTTCCTGAAGAAGAATGGCCACGTAACAAGGAACCAGTGACCGCTACGAAAGAAGAAATACGCGCAACGATTCTACATCACAGTTCGTTTGAACCGCCAATAGAATTCGAACGGTTTTCCACCTGGGATAAGCTACATCGTGTCACAGCATACGTTCTACGATTCCTGCACAACACATCCAAGAAGCAGCCGAAACAATCGGAACTCCGAGAAGCTGAAAAAACCATCTTCAAGCAAGTACAGCGAGCAACATATACACACGAAATTAATGCATTGTTAAGCAAGCCACCGAATGAAACAGGACAGCAGATCATTGGGAAGCACAGTGCTATTTACCAACTAATGCCAATGTTGGACGAACACGGTCTGCTACGCGAGCGTGGCCGTATTGGGGCCGCTGAAAATGTCTCCTACGGCGTGCGGCACCCGCTTATCCTCCCTAGGAAGCACCGCGTCACTGAACTCCTAGTGGGTCGATATCATCGCCACTATCGCCATGGAAACGATGAAACAGTAGTTAACGAAGTACGGCAGCTGTATACAATTTCAAGACTTCGTCTGGTGGTCAAGAAGGTGAAACGCGACTGCGCCTTTTGCAAGATACGTCGAGCTCACCCAACGATTCCACCGATGGCACCGCTTCCGGCTGCACGTCTGGCGCACCACGTACGTCGGTTCACCTATACTGGGGTAGACTACTTTGGACCGCTGCTGGTATCGTTGGGAAGATCCAACGTCAAACGATGGATCGCGCTATTCACCTGCCTGACGGTGCGTGCCGTACATCTAGAAATCGCATATTCATTATCAACAGAGTCCTGCATCTCCTGCGTCCGTAGATTCGTTGGTCGCCGAGGACCACCAGCGGAATTTTTCAGCGACAATGGAACAAATTTCCAAGGGGCCGATCGAGTACTTCAACATCAAATAAACCAGGGACTGTGCGCAACGTTCACCGGGGTCAACACCAAATGGAATTTCATTCCACCAGGAGCGCCACATATGGGTGGAGCTTGGGAACGCTTGGTTCAGTCAGTGAAGGCGGCTATGGCTGAAGCTTACTCAGAGGGGAAGCTTAATGACGAGGGGTTGCAAACACTGGTCGAGGAGGCTGAAAGCATGGTAAATTCAAGGCCTCTGACGTATTTACCACTCGAGTCCGAGGAGGCCGAGGCAATAACACCAAACCATTTCCTCCTGCTAAGCTCAAATGGGATAAAGTATCTCAGCGAGGGAGACGGTGGTGCAACACGGCAGTATAACAGCGAGTTGGTACGCCGGCAAATCCTGGGTAGATCCTGGGAACAGATTCAGCGACAACTGGGGGTATTTTGGAAGCGCTGGTTGATCGAGTACTTACCAGTTATCCGTCGGCAACCAAAGTGGTTTGACGAAAGCCGAATACTACAACCAGGGGACCTGGTAATGGTCGCGGAACCAGCGAAGCGTAAAGGATGGGAAAGGGGGCGAATCATCCAAATGATCCCGCATCCGGACGGTCGGTGTCGTCGAGCTGTCGTGAAGATCGGGGAAAAGACTCCAGTGCGTCCGGTGACTCGGCTGGCGCTACTCGACGTAATGGAGAGACGTGAAGATCCGGGAGGCTCCGGACTACACCTGGGGGAGACTGTGAACGCAGGGAACGACGAGTTGGCCACCCTATCGACCGACGTTGCTGAAGGGAGCACAGTGGCTGTCAAAGCACCGCGGCGAGGCAAATGACGGACGTCAAAATGTTTTCAGAAGTAGTTCCGTTGCCTTTGTCAGACAGTTATCCTTTGAGACAGTGGTAGTAAGTTAGTAGCGAGTTGCTTATTATTCACAATTAATGCTAAAAATAAAACGTGTACTTAAGTTTGAATTAAAAGGCAATTAGGCCAGAAATAGCCAGAATTTAAATCGGTACCTCTTCAATCATCCTGTGGGAGAGCCTAAAAATAAGTAAGGAAAAATAAATAAAAATGTACACAAAACATAACCCTCATATAATGTCCATGTAGGTAGTTAAAAGGACGCAATAAACAACCGCGAAGGGCGTAAAATACCACTGGCAAACCGAATCGTAAGTTTCAATTAATTGCAATTCAATATAAGGTATAGTAAACAAGAGTTTTATATATTTATAGTTTGAAGCTCTCTGTATAATAAAGCTATCAGAACGGTAAGCCTGTATTTGCGTCCTAACACAGATCCGACAATATAAAATAAAATAAAATAAAAAAATAATAAATTTATTTATTTTTTTTCTCCTTACTCCCCTCCACCTACTCCATACCACACACAACCAAAAAAAAAAAAAAAAAAAAAAAAAAAAACAAAAACAAACACACAAAACTAAACAACATATACCTAAAAAAAAAAAAAAAAAAAAAAAAAAAAAAAAAAAAAAAAAAAAAAAAAAAAAAAAAAAAAATATTAACCACAAAAAAATTACCACCAAAATTTTTTAAAAAAAAAAAAAAAAAATATTTAAAAAAAAATTAAAAATAATATACTAACCAAAAAAACATTATAAAAAAAACAAAACGCCTATCACACAGGGAAAACAACCCCAACACCCCCCCACACCCTACTAAAAAAAAAAATAGAAAAGTCCTTAACTGCTAAGGAAATTCTGTTGGCAGCGTTTCTTGACATCGAAGGTGCTTTTGATAATGCCTCTTTCCACTCGATGATAAGAGCTATGAGAAATCGTGGCGTCAATAATAAAACAATTAATTGGATTGTTGAAATGCTATACAAAAGAGAAATATCAGCAAATCTTGGAGGCTAAAAAATGAAAGTAACAGCTGTAAAAGGCTGTCCTCAAGGGGGCGTCATGTCTCCCCTCCTATGGTCTCTTGTTGTTGATGATCTCCTTATAAAACTAAAGATTAAAGGATTTGAAATAAATACGACTCTATCATGTTTGAGAGAATGCAAATAGCATTATCATACACACTATCGTGGTGCAAAACCGAGGGATTAAATATCAATCCCCAAAAAACGACAATTGTACCATTTACTAGAAAACGGAAAATCTCCTTCACTGATCTTAAACTAGGAGGCGTTAAACTGTCTTTATCTTCAGAGGTCAAGTATTTAGGTGTAACCAGAGACCGAAATTTTCGCCTACTGGAGAAGAGAAACGTCCTTTTTCACCCGCTTGGAGAAACAGATGAGAATGTGAGAAGCGATAGACTATTATACGCTCATAGCAGTTTTCGCGAGAAAAACAACGGCGATTTATAATTTTCGGAGAGCATGAGTAGCTGAAAAATCGTTTCTTTTTCAGTGAACCTTTGATGCCGATAATTATTTTTCACTTGCTTTTTGACCCTTAAAATGCTCCAGTCTTCATTTATCATTTATGGTCCATGCATCAGTTTTTCATTTATGGTCCATGGCGGTACCAGTGTGCACCGGGCTTGGCCTAATTTTTGGTTTTTGCTCCTCGCAAACGATCTAGGTAGCAAGTTTTTCAGTGAAAAATGTAACGTGAGAAAATATTTTCGTTGAATTTTGGAGAGCGATATTTTCGCATATGCAAGAGAGAGGATAATGAATTATCGGCGAAAAAGGAGAGATTAAAATGTGAACGGTTCGCTACTCATCGACAACCTGCTTGAGAGAGAGCATGATTCATTCATTATATTAACGTCTCTTTAAACTGTACGTCTGCTGTAGACGTTTTAGTTCATTCGAGACGGCATCGAGAGAGAGAGAGAGAGAGAGAGAGAGAGAGAGAGAGAGAGCATGGTTTTCACCCAAGTGAATGAGAATTTCGATCTCTGGGTGTAACTCTCGATAAGCATCGTTGCTGGAACAGTCATATTGACCAACAAATAGGAAAGGCAACCAATGCCTTCTGGATCTGTAAAAGAACTTTTGGAAAGAAATGGGGCCTTAAGCCTAATATGATTCACTGGATATATTCAACTATAGTCAAGCCCAGAATCACGTATGCCTCGCTTATCTGGTGGCCGAAGACCCAACAGATAAAGGCACAAGAAAAACTGAACAAGCTGCAGAGGCTTGCTACTATCTCTATAACTGGGGCAATGCATAGTACTCCTTCAAAAGCACTAGATGCTCTACTCAACATTCTTCCTTTACATCAATTGATATTACAGGATGCGGAAAAACATGCTCTGAAGCTCAGACGGTCAATGCATTTCTTCGATGGAGACCTTATTGGACACTTGAGTATCCTAAAAGAGTTTTCGATAAATCCTTTAATATTGATAAGTGAAGATTGTATGCTCAGGAGAAACTACTTCAACCATAAATTCACAGTCCACGCAGCTACTCGTTCTGACTGGGACAAAAGAGAACCGGGGTTTCGTCTGGGCTCAACAGTCTTCTATGCAGATGGTTCAAAGCAAAATAATTTGGTAGGGGCTGGTATAACTGGTCCTGGGATAAACTTGTATGTGGCAATGGGAAAATATCCCACAGTGTTTCAAGCTGAAATTTATGCCATACTGGAATGTGCATCAATCTGCATTAAAAGAAATTATAAAAATGCAAACATATGCATTTGTTCAGATAGTCAAGCAGCTCTGAATTCTTTAAAATCAAAAACATTCACATCTAAACTGGTGTGGGAATGCGCACAGCTTTTACAGCAATTGTCCTGTCGCAACATGGTTAACCTCTGTTGGGTTCCTGGTCATTACGGAGTTGAAGGAAATGAAAAAGCTGATCAGTTGGCAAGAATAGGGTCATCCATGCAATTCATAGGGCCCGAACCATTTGTTGAATTATCTACTTGCGCCTTTAAAATGGAACTAAGGAACTGGGAAAAGGAAAAGGTACAGGCAAACTGGAACAGTATCTCCAATGCCCGGCAATCCAAACTGTTCATTAAGCCCAATGCGTCTCATACGCAAAAGTTACTTGAACTTTCAAAACACGACTTGAGTACATTCACTGGTTTGATTGCAGGATATTGTCCAAGCAAATATCACCTGAAAATCATCGGTTAACTTCACGAAGATGCCGTTTTTGTGGATTAGAGAGTGAAAGCTCTAAGTATTTAATGGGCGACTGTGTTGCACTATTTAATAAACGATGCAGATTTTTTGACAAGGGGCTCATTGAACGCTGTGAGGTCTGAAACACCGCTCCCAATCAAGTAGTACGTTTCATAAGAAATGCAGTACCTGCTTGGGAAAATTGCCTGCTGCCGTAGTGGTAGTTACTTCAAATAGTAGCTTACTATTGCGATAACATGGCAAACATTAAAAGGAGGACACGCCACAATAAATCAAATCAATGGTTGCAGTGGCAATACGTCCCCAACAAGGGAAAACAAAAATGTTACTTATAAGCAGAACTATATGAAACTAATCCTAATGTAACTAAATTCAATATTGAAGCAAGGAGATTTAAGCCCCAAAAATAAATTCGCTGTTCGATAGCAGTGTCCGCCTTCCTCATTTTGCTGCGCCAACAACGGGATTTCCTGAATGGATATGCGTTGGCAAGTGTCTGGTGATAAAAAAAAATATATACAAAAATAGATTCTATTATAGAAATTCGAAATAGCAGGAATACCAGCCAAAAATATAAGGTTGTACTATAAGCTTCGAGAAAGATCGCCCTGGCAATTTATTTATAACTCCCGCTCCATCTTTACCTATCCCCAGAGATTCTCACACCCAAGCAAAAGTTTATTTATTATCCTAGCCAACATAAATAACCCACGCCAGGAACATTTTACGACCCGGCATTTATTTATTGAAATATTAAACCCAGTCTATGCTTCAAAATTGCTTTCAATCCTATTGCCTCGCTTACAGCCAGGAATCCAAAAGGTAAATCTCTCCTAGGTGAGGAATTTTCACTTTCCAAAACTGAAGCCCGTATCTTAAAAACGGTCCCAAAGTTCACTTGAAATTTACTTGAAATGGAAGCAAAAGTATTTATTTATTTGATTCTGTCAATCGAAATACTTTGGGGTCTGGGAAAAACACGTGCGAAGGTCAAGTTCGAACACACTGTCACCTTCATCCTTCGATTTCCCTGAAGGAGCATGTTTCCCATGATGAACTAAATGTTTCCTAATTCCTAAAGCGGAATCACAACCGAATTGTAATTCAACCTAATCGGCCGGAGGACGAATGCTTGTAGGCAGTTATTATCCTTGGATAGCCAACAGTTTCCTTCCGAGAAGCTCAATTCGCACCCAACACGGGACAAATTCATCCCAGCAGTAAAATCAGCCCACGACATCCTCTTTTCTCCTTCCCCTGCCACACGTACCGTAGCTGACCTTTACAGTTTTATGCATTATCAATAAACCTACCAAGAATCCACATAACTATTCATTACCCTTTCGCTGAATGCCATGCTGGTTCGGGAAACTTTTTCGAACGGTGTACCGTCCCTTAATTAACTTTAATACCTCCATTAATCGAATTACCGGAGGAGAGTAATCACACTTAACAGAGGGAACAATCGTGAGATTAGAACCCCCAGCAATCCGAGTGAACTTTCTTGGCAACGCTAATGAAATTACGACGAGCAGTAAAATAAGGTCAGGGAATTATCAACGGCGGCTAATGAACAATCGTAAAGCTCAATCAATTCATGGCACGCTGTGTGTTTGCGATAAAATCTGGTCGATGTAACAACATAAGATAGTGTAGCACATTTCACTCGTGAAATATTCGAAAAGGATTACACCACTATCGGATTGGTATCGTTTGGCACTATCCTGTCATAGTTTTGTAAAATTCATTACCGGCAGGCCGTACGAATGTGGGTGCTGTTTTGGACAATAAGCTTCAAATGAATGAGCAAAAACGTCATTTCCTTTCCATAACGGAAGGTAGGATTGTTTTGTCCACGTTACACACTATTAGCTTAAAATCCGTTTCCCGAAACCACACACAGAACCCATTCCGAATAATGGTTTTTTTTTTTAGCGGTGGTGGAAAAATATTTCAATAATAAATCCCTCGCGCTTCATAAATGAAAAATGTTTCAAAGTTCTCCTTTTTGTCACTTTGGCCATTGTGGAGAGTAGCACTCTTTGAGCATAAAATGAACAGGAAAAAAAAACCAGGACACGAAATTTTATTTCAAGTTCTCCCAATTCCACCGGCAAAAACGAATCGGATACAGAGTGAGTAAAAGCTTGGCAATAGTGCAGCGGAGTGTTTCGGAATGGACGTTTTTTTTTCCAAATCGATTTTCCAGCTCAACGAAGATTTTAATATATTGAAACCATTTCCGCTTTGGCTGCTCATGGCGGATCGTAGTTGGCATTGGCGGTTCAAGTTATGAACTGTTTGGTACTCCATGGTTACGCTTTCCAGTGGTCGAAAAAAAAACAGAGATATTTCGAGTGTGATGGCAAATTTAAATTTGAAATTAAAAAAAAAACAGCTAATGTGAAATTATACAAGGTGGATGTAAGTATATATGAGGTTTACAATTTTTTAGAATATTCTCTGGAACAATAAAAAATAACCGGTAGAAATTGTGACTAGTTAAAATGCTTGAAGTACAGATTTCCTATCAGCTGTCAGCCTCCGTGAAAAAAGTTTTTCTTGCTTTTTTATTTATCTATATTCCATGAGAGGGCAAATTCAACATTCAATTACCAACTGACAATGTATGATTGATATCTCGTGGTGGTTTTTTGGGTTTTGATGTTTGTTCTCTCCCGCCATCCACCGACCCATTTAATAGCATAAATAAGCCTTCGGTGCCCGTTGATCCTAGCACGAATTAAAATGTCGGTAAATGAATAATTTGTAGTTATAAGCACTTTCCCAAACCCACAGCGGTCAGTTAATACTGCGGTTTTGGATGCATTCCTGTGGCTTTCACTCTTTCTCTAGGATCAACGATTATTATTTTTTAAAGCTTCCATTAGTCCTGTACAAAAAACTACTGAAAAAGCATCAACTATCGAACTTGAGTTCGAATTTCTTCTCGAATTAGGCCAAAATTAACACATTCAAGGCTGTTCATTTTCCTCTCAGCATCCTTTTTCCCCCATCTGCTTTTCGGTGTTTGCCTTTTCCTGTCTTTTTGGGTACAAATTATCACATAAAAAACAATAGTTATGGCACGTCCGATGACCTTTAACCGGGTTGCAGTCCACTCTGAAAGAAGGAAACAACCATACGCTAACTAGATTCAAAACGAGTTCGACCTTTTCCCTTGGACTGACGGTAGCTCATGGTTACGTTCCAAATTCGAGTTACACCCACCTACGTAGATCGAATCTTACGGCTTTTATTGAACTGTCATATCGCTAAACAGCATTGTTTTGGAACTTCTAGTTCAAGATCATTTTCAAGACATACAATGAATTTAAATGACTCGGAATGGATATCGACCCAACAAGAGTCCACCTTGAATTTAAAACTCGATTTCGCTTTCCATTCCTTCTACCTAATCTACCTGGAGATCGAGCAATAAAAATCAATAACACTTTATTAGCACCCATTAAAAGGAAACGGGCGTAGCCATTTCAGAAAGTCAAAAATAAACCCAAAACCCATTCAGTGTGGCTCAAAAGTAAGCTTATTACCTAGAAACCAGCGCAAAAAAAAAATAGCATCCAATACGAAAAGCACGTTAAGGTAATCCACCATTAATCAAGGATAGCGCAGCTGTTGCCTTTTTCACAATTGCCGCATCTTGAAGGGCTTCCGGGACTCCGGGCTGACGGGCCGGGCAGGGAGCAGATTATTGCAAATCGCACCAAATGGACCATTAATTTCAGTTAAATGGTTTCCGCATTGATTGAATTTTTACCCATCGTTTTATTACTGCGAAATACCTTTTCTGATGATTCTGCCGGCGGAAAAGTTAACGACTGCGACCGGGTTTCCCGAACCTAATGGATGTTCCGGGAAGGGGATGGTGGACCGGGACTGAGGTGTGGACGAATTTTTCAGATCAGGTTTTAAAGTGACTTCAGACTGACCCGTTCGTCGGTTCGCAGGCTCGAAAAAGGTACAACGGCTTGTCATGACGGGTGGAAAAGGATAGCCAGCGTGTTGATCGTTTACATTTCAAACGGGAAATTAATTACATTGATGATAAATGCGCATGAAGTTTATTTTTTTAAATAAATTTATAACGTTTGATATGACCAACTTTCCCCCCACCAAAATAAAGAAAATCCCCCCCAAAAAAACACAAAAAAAAATCCAAACTTTTTCCCCCCCTTTTTTTTTTTTTTATTAATATTTTTTTTTTATTTAAAAAATAGCACCCCGTAGCCATAGAAAAGAACAATGTTGGGATATTCTTCAGCTCCTTCTTCGCTTTTTCGATCAGCTGCTTCTAAGATTTGGCCGCAATAGATCCTGCGTTAGCCAGGTTGGTCCAGCAATTCTCGATTGGCCGCATCTGGATGAAATGATGTTCAGGCGATCCATCTCTTCCAATGACCTTTCTGAAAAGTCGATGTCTGATTCAGTGAAAACACAATATCCTCTCCCGTATGGTGCTTCCGGATAAAGGCGGCCCCTTCCGGCAGCCATCCCCAATTCACATTACCCCCTCCCCCTATATTAACTCCCCCCCCCCCCGCTTCGTTCCTTCGCCGTACTGCGCATCCAATATCGTCATCCTGTTAATCAACTCCAGTTATCGCTTGCATATTGTGTCCATTTCCGAGTTGTACTTTTCCTCCAGCTCATGGATGTGCTCTACTCTTTGCTACGATTCAATGGTATGCTGCTTTGGAACCCCCATCGGTCGTATGACGCGATGTCAATCCGATCCGTTTTCGGTACAGTGCTTGTCCTCAAATTTGCTGGTACAACGTCATCTTCTCTGAAAAGGTCAACATAGAGCCTTAGATCTACAAACGATATATTGATTCTCTCTCCGCTCCGATCAACTTTTACGACGGTCCACGAGCCCCATCAGGAGAATCTTCCGCATCTTCGCCAACTGTGAGACTATGGTTCCATTTCATTCAAGGCCTTTTCCTTGTCAACTCTTCAAAAAGTCTGCGTTCTTCTTCCAAACGGTCGGAATCTCGATCGATTCGGTTGCAGTTTGGGCACTGCGCCATGACCGTTCAGCATCATTCGAACGCTCGCATCCGCCGCATTCATAATTTCCACCAGCGTTGTTGTCAACAGTCGATGCCAACAACGAATCTTACGGAGAACGATTCAACACCTTTTCGTCATCCTCGATTTCGAGATGAGCTCAATCCGCGTTCGCAGTTGTGTCTGTCGAACATTCGACGGGAAATCCATGGCACCTTCGGTAGGATAAATTCTTTAAATCCTGTTGTGACAAAACTCCTGGAGTTCGTCCAGCATGAAAAAACACTCAGTGTTGCGTTTATATTAGCTTAAAACTAGAATTCACTTTATTAGAACAGGATTAAGAACAATATTTATAGTTTAACTTACAATTTAGTCTCCAATTGCTGTGTTATTTGTGTCACAACAGTCCATGAAAATATATGTTTTGCCTTTGTATTAACGTATTATTACGAAGCAACAATTCAACATTCTATTTAGCTCAAAAAATGGTTTTGTTTACAATCTGTCTCAATTTTGCACAACATTACGTGTGACGGTTTGTGCTTGCCGGATCAGCCGTTGGTTTTGATGTGGCGCTTTTGCTACCGTTATTGATAGCCGATACGAGTCAATGACGTTTATACCAGGTCCGGTCCAAGGAACTTGCATGAAATGATGAAACTTGTAGTGATATTAGTGTCGCATGGTAATGTTTATGTACCGCATAGAAAATCATCGAAGGTCATCGAAGTGGTAACGCCAATCTCCTTGTATATATTCTGTTTCTGTATTATTTTTTTTTCTGGCCGTATGGAAAATTTACTAACAGACACCTGAAGAAGAACTCAGGGTGTGGGGATGAGGGTGTCAACTCCTCGACCCAACAAAAAACCCCCCCGAACCTCGAGCTCCGGCCAACCCGGGAATCACCTGTCGTAAACGGGGGTCTTACTCGCCATCTTGACGAACTTTTATCGGCCCGAATAATCAGACCTCGTATGTTGACACACTTTGATGAGTGGTACTCTCACGCGGGAAGTAGTCGGCAACGAGGTTGGGTGTCCACGATGAAATTGCCACACTATGAAATTGCTCTAACTTTTTAACCGTTAGGTAGAATTTAATGAAAATTTGGATGGATTTAGTTCATTGTGCATTATTCACATCCTGCAAGTTTTAAAGTCCTGTGATCAAAACTCACGGAAATGGAGTCGAAAGAACAGCTCGTGCGTGATAAAATCTTGCGCATTCATCACGAGAACAAGGATCTCTCGCATCGTTCCATCGCTAAAACGTTGGAAATCGCGAATTCCACGGTGTCGCGAGTGATTAAGCGGTTCGAGGAACGGTTGACCACCGATCGGAAGCCCAGAAGTGAAGGAAAAAGTATTCCGTACAACACCAAAAATCACAACCGCGTAGTTGGGGCCTTCAACCGAAATCCGAACGCCTCCGTTCGGGATGTGGCTAAGAAGCTGCACCTAAGCCGAAGTTTTGTCCAGAAGGCCAAAACTAAGGCTGGGCTTCGAACGTTCAAGGTACAAAAGGCCCCTAATCGCGACGAGAAGCAGAACAAGTCCGCCAAAACCCGTGCCAGGAAGTTGTACCTCAACATGCTGACGAAAGTTGAATGCTGCATCATGGACGACGAAACATATGTGAAGGCCGACTTCAAACAGATCCCCGGCAACCTGTTTTTCACGGCCAAGGATAAGTTCAGCGTTCCGGAGCATGTCCGCACTCAGAAGATGTCCAAATTTGCGAAGAAATTCCTGGTTTGGCAAGCCATCTGCACGTGCGGGAAGCGGAGTGCACCTTTCGTGACCCAGGACACGATGAACGGACAGGTGTACATAAAAGAGTGCCTCCAGAAGCGGCTGCTTCCTCTCCTGAAGGCCCACAACGTCCCAACAATCTTCTGGCCGGATTTGGCCTCATGCCACTACTCCAAGGACGTGCTGAAGTGGTATGCGGACAATAAGGTCAATTTCGTGCCGAAAATGTTCAACCCTCCCAACACTCCGGAGCTCCGCCCCATCGAGAAGTACTGGGCGATTATGAAGCAGCACCTTCTTAAACGACCTAAGGTAGTGAAGACAGTCGAGGAACTGAAGAAAGTATGGGTTTACATGCAAAAAACGGTTGATTCACAGGTTGTGCAGAATCTTATGGCCGGGGTTAAGGCCAAGGTGCGGGCATTTGCGTATGGACTGTAAATAAAATACGAGTAAAATGGTAAAATGAAGTTTAATAGTTATTTCTCAATCCCTGAAAATTTGATGGCAATCGGATGAAAACTCGAATTTTTCGAATCAATTTTGTGTGTGGCAGTTTCATCGTGGACACCCTTTATTGAATCCCACTTGGCCCCAAAAATGTTTTCAAAAAACCATCAAATTTCTGGGTTTCACAGTGTCAAACGGTGAAGGTTGGCAGATCGAAAACGAAAAAATCAGCGCAATCCAGGAAGCACGGAAACCTGAATCGTCTGCGGAAGTGAAAAGTTTCCTGGGGCTTGTCACGTTTACTGACCGTTTTATTCTACAAAGAGCAGATAAGACCCGTCATTTGCGAGAATTATCTAAATCAAAGGATTTTTATTGGAATCAGGACCTTGAAGACGAGTTTCACTATCTAAAAACCAGTGCTTGGAAACACATAAAAATGCTGGTATACTTCAGCCGCGAAGATGCAACAGAAGTGTACGTAGATGCTTCTCCTTATGGGCTCGGGGCCGTTTTGGTCCAATACGATGCAGATCCAAGCCTCGAATCATTTCCTGTGCTTCAAATGCATTGACATAGGCTGAAAAGAAATATCCGCATACGCAAAAAGAGGCTCTTGCTATGGTGTGGGGCATTGAGCGGTTTCCAGTATATCTCTTGAACATACAGTTCACTATTCGCACAGATGCGCAATCTAACGAATTTATTTTTAGAAGACTACACAGAATCGGAAAAAAGAGCAGTTTTAAGAGCAGAAGCATGGGCACTAAGCCTACAGCAGGTGGCCATTTTCGTAAAACAGGTTCTAATAAAAAGTCCTGGATGCGGTTAACTCTTTGTTTCACTCCAAACATGCCATGTGACACCTCTTTCATCTTGGTTTTTCATCAAAAACCTTATTATAAACTTAAAGTGGATCCTTGACCATATTGACCACTCTCGGAACCACCGGAACGTCCCCGAGAGAACCTGTACTAGGGACCAGTAAGGCATTTATCACAAAACATGCCGTGCGGCAGCTCTATCTGCATGATAATTCATAATTATGATTTAGATAGACTTAAGAAATGGCTTTCTACATTGGCCACTCTCAGAAGCCACCGGACCGTCCCCAGAGGGAACCTTTACTAGAGGCCATTTACGATTTTACTCCAAAACATGCTCTATCTTCGTGCTTTTTCATAATTATGATTTTGATAGACTTGAGAAAGCCATTGGCTATATTGGCCACTCCCGGAACATTTTTGGGGGAACCTTTAGTAAGGATCAATTACGATTTTACGACTAAATATGGACTATAAGATTCACTGGCAAGCCTGATCCAGTTTCCTGGTACATCTGAAGATCAGTGGGTTTTAAAACTTGCAGGATGTAAATAATGCACTATGAACTAAATCCACCCAAATTTTCATTAAATTCTACCCAACGGTTAAAAAGTTAGAGCAATTTCATAGTGTGACAATTTCATCGTGGACACCCTTTAGATCAAAGTTTTCTCCAATTCCTTCAAGGACGAAGGGGGTGGGAAAACATTTCGAACCCTTTTTTTCTAATGTTGACCGTGAGTGTTTGCTAAAAAAATTGTTTGATAATGGCATATTGTACAAAATCTCATCATAAATTCAACATGTGAAATAGCCTCTTCGAAAACCCGGAACAAATCCAGTGTCCGGGGGCCATGGTCACTTATGTTACCGAGATATAAGACGGCAGTAAGTTTCCAGTCAAATGCATCTTAGCGATATTAAATCGGATAATATTTTATGAAGTTAGAGCACTACAAAATTGATCAAAAATTTGCCTGTTCCGATCATTTTGTCTATCCCCTGTAGGTCTTTAGTAGTAGGCTCCGCCGACCTGACGCTGATTCGATCGAGATGAACTGGGATCCAAACAGGGTTTGGGACGTCCGGTGGTCAGTCCTGATCTTCCGCGATCTCCCTGTCCGACCACTTACGGTACCTGCCAAATCTCGCGTCGTATGGTCCTTCCTCCGATCGAGAAAAGCCAGGGCCTGGACCGGGGTCAGAGTGTCTGGGGCCTGGGCTTCCCCAAGATCACCCCTGTTCCCCCATATCACGACCGCTTACGGTTTCCTGCCAGACCTTGCACTTCCTCCGTAGTTCGTTTAGCCGTTAAGGGTAGCTTAACGTTTCCAGGGTGCACCGTGGCAATATGGTATGAATGGTCAAATTTCGCGACGAAAATCGATCTCGAAAACCATAAACTTTAGACATATGTTTTAGAAAGATTTAATTTGAAAAATAAGATCTATATTTTGGTTTAGATGGTGACAAGGTTGGTCCATTTATGTTCAGAATTAAATTTCCAGCTTTTTATTCTTATGATTTAGAGGCGTTTTTGCACAGATAATTTAATTTGTTCTTTGTTTGAGAAACTTTTCTTCTATCTCATAATCTATCTCATCGTTTTATAACAGTTTTTATAACTTTCATTGGGTTGAAACTAAAAAAAAAGGCTTGAGCAGATAACGTTCTTTTGAGCTCCAAAAAATTTTAATGGGGTTGATGTCAAGAGACTGGCTTGACCATGAAAGAGCCGACACTTTGTTTGCCTGAAACCAGTTCTTTACATAATTAGACGTGATCCTGCTGATAATGCCTTATAGGTATGTATAATTACTTTTTTTTTTAATTAAAAGAAGTAACTTAAGAACGAGTTAAGGAAAAATATTTGTTTGATCAAATTTGTTGCAAAATGACGGGCAAAATCTATTTTTCGTATCGTTTAACCGTGTAACTGTTCGTAGTATTCTCACAAGGTTTTTGAAACAAGGTGGCTTTAGCGCTACTGTCGTTTGGAATTTGCCAGAATTTTCAGAGACAGTCACCTCAGGGGTCTCGTGAACGGTTTTAAGCTTCAAGGCTCAAACACTTAATAAAGAACAACGAAAAATAAAAATGCCAATAAATCTTGCTTGATTTCTGCCACCGCACCAAAGTCAAAATCCCAACGTTAGCCACTGTTGCATTCATTACTTTTTATAGCATTCGATTTTGCTGAGGCGCAAACCAGTCGACATGCAAAATAAATTTATAACTAACCTAATTCTTTTGTTAATGTTTTCATTGGCTATAAAGTGCAGATCATATCAACCCCAATGTAACCTTACTCAAACTAATTCAAAACAAATGAACCTGAACCAATAATATTATTTAGATTCAAAGGGCAAAAAACTTCAAACGTTACAAATTGGAGGGGAGTTATTTACGAAATCATAATTTTGTGTTTCTTAACACAATTTTACTGCTTTTTTGGCTTCCATTGTATCTTTTCCTAAAAAAATTTAAAATTCCTATAACTTCGATCAGGACGGCAATTTGATCAGATAAGGTTTGTTCGCGACAAAATCTGGACACCCCTAAGTACGTATATCTCTGGAAATACTTCATCAACGCGTTAAATATGTCTTAGAGTGATGAACGTATGTCTGTTCAATTTTTGGTAACACTACAAGCTTTTAGATCGAAAATGGCGTCGAAAGAAGAGCAAGTACGAAAAGCAATTGTGTGCGATCGCAATGAAAATCAAGATCTGTCAGTAAAGCTATGTCCGTTTTGAATCCGCAATAATAAAATCATCTGTATCTCGGTAACGGATTGACGTACAAATAAGTTTAAGACATCAAAACAAAGATAATCTACTGTACTTTAAGAAAAACATATCAACACAAATCATTTCTCTTCGTTTCTGATGAAAGTTCGCCCTTTCTTCTTTATTCCTCCCATCAAACGCTGCACACATCCGGACATTTGTTCCACAGTTTGGTCACCTGAGTCACGTCCCGGGCCGTTTTTCCACTTTTCTCAAGCTTCCGCTTCATTACTGCCCAAAATCTCTCGATGGGCCGGAACTGCGGGCAGTTGGGTGGATTTATGGTTTTATCGATGAAATCTACGTTATTATCGCGGTACCACTGGATGACTTCCCGGCTGTAGTGGCAACTCGCCAAATCTGGCCAAAACTTCACGGGACCTTTATGGGCTTTAATGAAAGGTAGTACGCGGTTTTTGAGGCATTCTTCCTTGTACAGCTTCGAGTCCATCGTCTTATTCGTCACGAACACATTGGTCTTTGCTCCACAGCTGCATATCCCTTGCCAAATCATCAGTTTATTGGCAAATTTGTCCATAAAAGCAAACTTAAACTTCACAGGAATATCTCCTGTAGAAATTTTGGCCAGGAAGCTATCCGAAATCCATTTTGCCGTAGGTTTCATCGCCGATGAGCAGGCATCCTTGGTACTTCGTCAAAACCTGCTGGTACAATTTCCGAGTTCGCGTTTTGGTGACGAAACTTTGCTTCAACGTTCTGTTTGGTTGTTTGCTGGCTCGATAAGAACGATATCCTGCTCGCAAACGAATTCTTCGAACGGTACTGCGAGCAGCAGCGTATTTTTGTGCGATTTCATTATCTGATAGTCCAGGGTTTGGTCTGACGGTTCTCAGCACCTTCTGGTTCATATGTTCCACTACGACGCTCACCTTGAGGCACTCGATCAACGCTCTTTTGCTCCCTGAAACGTTTGAGCACATCAAACACGGTTGATTTGGCAATTATCAACATTTTTGCGAGTTTTACTGCGAACCAAGTTGGATATTCAACGTGGGTGTGCAGAATTTTTTCTCTCCTCTCGGCTTCCATCTGGAATAACTTTTGATTCACTGCACGAAACACCGTGAAATTTATACCACAGAAAGTGGGCGTCTAGGCTAAAAAACTGCTGTAAAAGAATTCTGGTTGCTTTTCGTGCCGCTGCAACACAATAAGTGATTCCGGATTCTAACTGGACAGAACTTTAAGAAAATTTGCAAAAAAAAAGCTTTTCTTGCAAGCACTGTCCAAAACGTTTCTAAATCTTTCGATACACGTTTGACAACAGCCAGGAAGGTTGGGAGCGAAACAAAAACGGATCTCAGGAACCATCAGAAGGACGCGATAGTGAAGCAAATATTGCAGACCAGATCTTTCTGTACGTACTGTGGCAAGAAAAACAAAAATGTCCCCAACTTTCGTGCATATTTCCAAGAACCGGCAAGGAATGAAGTCGTTCAACGTGAAAACTGTACCGAACCATAATGATAAACAGAATGTGACGGCTAAAACCCGAGCTTGCAAGTTGTATCGCGAATATTTGACGAAGTTTTCCTGCGTGATAATGGACGATGAAATTTATGTGCTGAAAGACTTTAGGCAGCTTCCCGGAATGTCTTATTATACTGTCATGCAACGGAACGGCGTTGAGGAGCAATTCAGGACGCAAAAAAAGGCCAAGTTTCCTAAAAAATATTTGGTTTGACAGGCAATATGTAGCTGTGGTCAAGCAAGCCAAAGCTTCATTACTACACTGAGCGAACAAATCGAGAGAAATTCAAAGGAATATCGTATGGAAATTTACCAGAAGATGTTATTGCCAATTTCATATGATACTCTAATGGAAAGAAGTTCATAGGACGATCCAGAGACGAGGCACAATTCCATGAGATTATACATGCTTGATAAGTGATGTCAATTGAAAGTGTATAAGAGGCATTTTTTACTCGACCAATGCCACAATAATCATTTCATACGATTTCGTATGAAATGAGTCTGTGTCTGAGTCTGAGTCTGAGTTCATAGCTCCGATCGGATGAAAATCGTACGGATAATTTCCTGAGTGTACCGGAACGGTAAACAAAGAAATATACCGCGAAGAATGCCTAAAGAAGCGATTAATACCATTCCTACGCAGCCATGACGCTCCCTCGCTATTCTGGCCCGATTTGGCATCTTGTCACTACGCCAAAGATGTTTTGTAATGGTATAAAGCGAATGGAGTCCATGTTGTACCGAAACAGGCGAATTCACCTAACTGCCCGGAGTTGAGACCTATCGAGCGGTATTGGGCTAAAAAAAAACCACCAAAAATTTAATAAAAATCTTTCTCACTATCATTTCAATAACATTTCCATCTCAAAAAATCTAGGGTAAATGATCTTGATTCGAACCATGCAAAAACTGATCGTGATTCGAACTAGTTAAAAAAATACGGATAAATCATTAAATATTGAGTAATTTTGCTTCAACATAATTTTTAACGGAGCTTTTGGCATTTTCCTATATATCCCTTTCATTTTGCAATACAAAAGTTGCTGCACCTAGTTCAGGTATCTACATTTTCAACAGATGTGAATTTGGTTCCAGCTGTCCCTATTCGACCTTTTTGTTAAACCGTCTATCTAGTATTTAAATCACTGAACTAAAGATTGAAACAATTCGAAACATCTAGGTATCCCTTTCTCATACTTTTGGTACATTTATATTGAAGAAAAAATCCCTTAATGTGGCTTATTTCTAAATATATAATTATAGTTTTTTAATCTAGGTTCGAACTGCCAGTGATCGTGGTTCGAACTTCGGTTTCATCAAATCACCGCTAGGGGCACTGCATTTTGTTTACGTTCAATTAACCTCAACATGCGAAAGTTGAATCAAAGGCTCCGCGGAAAACTCCAGGAAAATCGCCCGGAAACATATCTAAGAACATAGAACCAGGTCAGATTTGCGCGTGATATCGACTGAATTGAAGTTTAAAGTTCAAAAAGAACGGTAGGTCGACGTTTACGTTTATTTACAATATTTTATTTTCTCCTCCCACGTAGGCGCATAAAATGAGACCGGTAAAATACTCCCCAGAGACACTACAAAAGGCTCTGGCAGAAGTAAGAAGTGGGTCATTGTCAGCGTATGCGGCCCACAAAAAGTATGATATCCCGAAATCAACGTTAAGCGATAAACTGAAGGGAATTCACTCCCAGCGACTCGGAAATTACACAGTTTTGAATAATGTACATGAACAGCAGCTTGCTGCTTGGATTCTTCTATGCGCTGCGTCCGGATGTCCCAAAACCACGAAGGAGATACTTGAAGCAGCTTCTGAACTCGCATCCCTCCAAGGCAACAGTTTTAAAGGAGGAATACCATCGACGGGATGGCTAAACAAGTTTTTACGAAGACATCCTGAAATCTCGAAGCGGACACCAGAAGCACTTGGAAGAGCATCCGCTGGGTTGACCCCTGACCGACTTGAGCGATATTTTGAATACCTTCATAGCCAGTTCGAGCAAGGGCAAATGTTGTATCTCCTAGATCGGCCAGCATCATGGTGGAATGTGGACGAAACTAACTTCGTTATGAGTCCTATGCCAAAGAAAGTCTATGCACGAAAAGGGGCGAAGGTTGTGTACAACGTTGAGCGTGGTAAGCCGAAAGAGAACATCACATGTACGTACGCTGTTTCTGCAGATGGGAGCTATATTCCACCACTGATAACATTTAAAGAATCGTATAGTAATCTTGTTGCTGCTGCAACTGCTTCTGGGTCTGTGGGTGCAAACTTTGGATTCAACCAGACTGTATCCGGATGGATGAAAGGTGACGCTTTTTATTATTTCGTCACGCAACATTTGAATCCTCGTTGGATTGAAATGGGAACACAGCGTCCAATTGTGCTCGTAGTAGATGGTTACTCTGGTCATCATTCGTTAAAGTTATACAGGTGGTGCTACGAGAATGACGTAAAGTTAGTGGTGCTGTATCCCAATTCGACACATATCCTCCAAGTTCTTGACGTTGCTGTGTTTGGCCCACTGAAAGCAAAATACACCGATCTGTATCAGAAGTGGAAATGTAACAATCCAGACAAAATGTTCAATGAAATTGAATTTGTGAAACTGCTCAAACAGACAAATGATGCTGTTATTCAAAAAGAAACCATCGTCAATGGATGGCGATCGACCGGACTTCAACCATTTGACTTCAAAAACATGGATAAAACTCGTATAACAAATTCATCATGTAACACGCCTGAGTCATCATTAGAAATGCAGAGATTTGAGAACGCCCCACCTCTACCAGCCGAAGATATCCAGGGAATTGATCAGAATAACAACCTACACGAGATCAGTGATTGTCCAATGATCAATTTGTCAGGGTTCGAGGAGCCAGTCTGTGCAACCGCCAGTTTGCTTACCGAATCTATCGAGCCAGTCAACGTAATTAACGAAATATCAACATCCGAAGAAGTGCCATCGACATGTTTTGGTTCTCAACTGGAATATGAACAAAGTGACCAACCGCGGCAATTTCCGACCAGTTCGTTTGAATTTGATTCCGATTGGGAGAATGCAACATCAAACATCCCGACAAGTGATGATGTTTGCCAACAGACAAGGAAGCTTGTGTCCAAAGCTCGGGAATCAATTGATAAGCTTCGAATTCATCTGAAGGTTAACGATCCGTCGAAACTGATAAATGTTCTCATTATGAAACAACAACTAAACATCATTGAACCAGTTGAAATCGAAACGTCCCTACCCTTGCCTCGAACATCTTCGGATATTTTGCAGCTACCAAAGGTTGTGAGCAAAACCACTCGTCCACGAAAGGGTTTAAAGGTATCTTATGGAGTAATGTCTGACGTTGACATTATTAAGGAAATGGAGCAACGCGAGATGGATGAACAGAAGACTGCTGAAGACCGTGAAGCTGATGAGATTGCCCGAGCTAAGCGCGAAAAAAAGATGCGCGAAGTTAAAGCAGAGTTATCTTTGGAGACTGAACGGATCAAGTCAACACGGGAAAAACTCAAGCTGCTGGAAACCGAAGCAGCTACTGAGAGGAAAAAAGTATCTGCGAAAAGAAAGCTCCAGAATGAAACCAAGAAAAACAAACTGAAACAACTTGTTGCTCCTGACACAGAGATTACACGTGCCCCGAAAAAGCGAATTAGAATGGCTTAGTATGGAAATGCTGTCTACTGTACCATCTTGAAGTGCAATATATATAATCGTTTTTAAACCCTATCCGAATACTTCATATTTTATTTCATACTGTATCATCTTACACATTTGAGCAACAACATTTATTTCGGCCTGCAATAAATTTTCCCCCTTAAAAATAAACATTGAAGTAAGCATTGGACTACAGATCCTACTCACATTGTGTGCAGCGTGCTGTCAGCAATGTCAATTGATGTGATATATTGCTCTTTACCACTAAATGTATTCTTATTTGTGATTAATATGAATAAGAAAAGTTGAAAATTATAGCTGAATTAATCGTATTTTGAAAAGTCTGGCCATAGAATAAATTATATATACAAGTATATTTCACACTGCTAGGCAGTTATGTAAAAGGTGCCATTGCATTCAGTACAAAAAGTCCGTTTCAAATATTTGTAGTACCTCAATGTTCATAAAACGTATTTTTGAAATCAATAGTTCGAACCAAGATCATGGAAGGTTCGAATCAAAATCAACATGGTTCGAACCAGGATCAAAGTACAACTATCATTAAAAATTATATTATAAATCATCAAAGCATTAAAAGATTCTTTCGATCAAAGAGCTAGAATCGGGATTAGTGATTCATTCCACACATACTAAGATTTTGTTGATAATCGATACAACTTTGCAGAATTTTCTAGATTAATCTAAAGATATTATGAAAAACAATGAGTATGGTTCGAACCACGATCATTTACCCTACTTATTTTCTTACAAAAAAAACACCCCCCCCAAAAAAATTAATTTTTTTCCCCCCACCCAACAAACCCCCCCCCCCCCCCCCCCCCCCCCCCCCCCCCCCAATTTTTTTTTTCTCCCCCCCCCCCCCCCCCCCTTTTCAACCCACCAAACTTTTTTCCCCCCCCCCCCCCCCCCTCCCCTACAAACCCCCCCCCCACCAAACAAAAAAAAACCTTAAAAAAAAATTAAAAATTAAAAATTTCAAAAAATTACCCCTTACCTTCAAAAACCTATTGCTCCACAAAACCAAATGTGGCTTAATGCCACAGCTGGCAAATTTTACTGTTAAATCGAGGTTCGATTCTCCGATCTTCTGATTCATTTAGCAGTCAAAAAAAAAAGGTCTAGTGTTGTGGGAAATTTTGTTTGATAGCAAAATATCCAAAACAAATTGTGTTTTCTACAGCGTATAATGCTCCAAATTATATGCGCAATTATTTTTATGGTGAATATTGGCATGATAAGAGCCAAAATATAATGCGCCTCGGAAATTATGCGAATTTACAACAACATAAATCAGATTTAAAATAATATATTCGATAAATTAATCATGAATTTCCTGAAAAGTGCTTGGAAATGGATGAGATGATTAAAAGAATGCCGAAATTAGTCTCTGATCTACAGTTTATTTGCAAACCATTGAAAATTTGATGCAAATATTTTTTTATATTTCAATATGGCGATTGGAATAAAATCACAGTTTGGCCATAAAACCAATTTTTCTTCCCAATGGCTATAATAAAACTATTTGGTCTTATGGCAACTTCCTTCAATGCTAATTTGCCGTTTAATGCATTGACTGGAGGCAAAATTGTTTTTAAATGCTTTTTCAACTGACCATCATAAGATAAAATCAATGAGTCCTAAAACGGCATTTCAATAAAGCAATTTACGAGTGCATAAAGTCGAAATAAAACCTTTGATAGGAGTAAAAAGAATTTGAGAAACAAGGTTTTAAGATCGTTGTAAATAAGCTGTGTAGGTTCTCATAAACGTGACTAAAATATGAAACCTATTGGCACCTCTAGGTGTCATAATAAAACCAAATTGATTTCTAGTGGCTTTGATAAAACCATAATAAAACTTTAAAAAGCAGGATGGTTTTGGCAATGTTACTTGGGACCAGACACTAATTAGATCATTTAGAACGACTGATACTACAACCATCGTTTTCTTGGAAATGAAAACTTTCTCCTATACCTATATCATGAATTCCAGCAAGAAAAAACATGTTTCTACCTTATGGTGTATTTTATTTGCATGTGCGGGTTTTTGAGATAAATCGATACGGAATGTTGTTGACTAAAAAAAAGCAGATCCGTCCTTTTGAGATATTGGCGCTGAGTTTTTTATCTCATCATCATTTCATAAAGTGACTAGTTCCTACACACAATCGCATTTTTAAAATGCATAGTTTCTCATCTCTTTTATTTCAAAATGTCTAAAATGTATTCACCTTTTGACGTATAGCCTCTTTGGGCATGTTATGCAAAATTCCAGTCTTCAAGCAAAGTGCCTACTTTGAAGTCATAATTGCATGCTTCAGATTTACCGTAGACAGAAACTCAATAAATGTGCAAAGTTTCATTGATAGGTAACCGCTCGTCTTCATGTAAATTTCCCTCGCAATTTCTCGTCATACTGATGAAAATGATTTTCAATTAACTCTCCCATTCCTTTCACATTAGAAGAAGCAAGTAAAACTTATTATTCATACGACTCATTTAATCGTGCGATGAAAAGAGTTTGCTTTTCCCACTAGAAAAGCACGAAAAGTTTCACTTCATCTCCTTATTCATATGACCCACAGTATCAACTTTTCCATTTCATTCCCCCAAACACACAGTCGAAACGTGGACGATCAACAAATTAACTAGAAGCTCGTCGTCTTTCTTCATATTCCAACTCCATTTCCAACCAGAGTCCGGGGGGAGAAAAAGCGTAGAACTAATAACCTACCAAGTCGCTCTAACTCGTAATTAATAAGGATCAGAAGCAAGTTCTGACTAACATCGACCGACCAACCAAACTGCTGCAGTAAATCTGTTCCCAGTTCAATTTTTGCGAGTAGCTACTTTCGGGTATTAACAGTCAATGTACCAACAACGCCCTGCGTCTGGGTGGGATAAATCGCTCCGAATAAATCTCATCTCATTTTGTCGCTTTTCCGTCATTACATTAATCACCAAATTTATGGCTTGACGTCTTAGCGGATTATTTGATGGACTTTGGTTACTAGTCGGATCCAATTCCTGTGGAAATGTGGTGGGAGGAGCCCAGTTCAGTGCAGCGTCAACCACAAAGCTTTCGGTTATTAATCGTCGGTAATTATGGTTTAGTGATGAAAAGGATTTCTGTATTTAATATACTTAATGAAGTAGATTAATGTTGGCCAACGGGCGAAGGATTCTCAAGGCCCAAGGGAATCGGTTGCACGTGTCTCAAGTCAGGAAAGTGAGGCGTTGTCGATCACACCGAGCTTTGTTTAAAACCGCGTATTTTTGTACCTGTGCTCGATGGGAACGTTTTCGAAAGCAGGCTTATCGGAACCACCACCAGGCATAAATATGGGGAATAATTTCTGTTTTCATCGAAGTGGAAACCGCTTTGAGTGCGTAGCTCTTTTGTTGATGATAGAATATCAGACAAGATGCTCTTCGTCACCTTTTATCGAACCTGATGGGTACACTGAGGGAAATTGCCCCCGAAAAAACGAATTCCCAACCGATGAAAGGCCTGATTTCCCATTCCTTCAGTGCTTCTTTAGAAGGATTCTCTGCTCAAAAAGCAACACTCCTAGTGGCAAAACGTGCCATTTACCGCACCGCAAGCGCAAACAAAGGATACCAACCAACAACCAGAATAAGCAGAAGAACATTAAAATCTTCACCTAAATTGATCAATTTCGCAAATATTCGATTGTGCCTTGGAATATGCCGAACAGCTTCCGCTCTGGGGGGGGGGAAAAACGAATATCATCGGAACGGTGCGGTTGCTTTGTGTATTGAGCCCAATCGACGAAAATGAGAATCGTCGTCGCACAATTTGCTTCACAAATCGAAAAAAGACGATCCCCCGGAGAAGGAAACTCTGAATTATAATGTTGCCATCGATAAGATAGCAAGTAGTGTCGTTTACCGAAAAACGGTAGATACTTTTGCCAGTCGAACCGGAGGTAGAAATTGATAGCAACTCTACGAAGGATACACACACACACACACACACACACACACACACACACACACACACACACACACACACACACACACACACACACACGCGCGCCCGCACGTAGGTCGGTTTTCCAACGCATCCATCGACCACCCTGCCTGGTGGGATTTCCAGCAGATGTTCCATTATATTCGATCGTGATAGCAATTAACGATGGTAAATAATAAATTCCTTTTCGCTTTTCGCAATTTAGCTCCTATGACACACACCGTGTGGGCTTTGTGTGCTCCGATTTGGGTCTGTCCTTGATTTGAGGCTCACTTTTCGGTCGTTGGCGGTGGGAATCCGATATCTTGATGGTGATGGTGGGACTGATGATGACGACCTCCAAGATCTAAATACTCGTGGGGGTCTTTATCATAATAATACCCGGCCCGGCCCGGCTCTGTTGCTTGCGACGTGTGATCGAACAATGCTGGAAGGAAGGAAAATGGAGAATGGGCTTCACTTTGGCACCGTTATTGGATCTGGTGCTATGGGAAAACTTTTCCACGTGACAGTATAATTGCTTTTCGTTGTCGTATGATTTACGGTAAAAGATATCGTTGTTTAGTGTGCACTCTGTGGGAAGAGACAACTTTTCAGCAAACAACTATTGAGATGGCTGCTAAGGGCGTCGTTTGTTGGATAAGGCTCTATTAGGTATTGTTCTAAAGGGTGTCCCACATCAAATTGCATCACGGGAAAAACGCTCTAGAAAATTACCCATTGGATATTTCCTCTTGAAAATTTGGGTAGAAGTAGTTGAGAGCGTTTTTTGCCTTGTTGAATTTTTATCGCTGTCAGTTTTTCGATAATTGGAAAAAATGGCAGCACCCGAAAAGCAACGTCGCGAATTGATTTTGCGCAAGCACTTGGAATATCCACAACTCCCTCATCGGGACATTGAAAAACAACTCGGAATCGTGCAGTCAACGGTGAGTCGTTTGATTAAACGTTACTAGGAAACTCTGAGCATCGAACGGCAGGAGAAATGCAGTCAGAATGGATGTTCTATAAGTGATCAGGATCACAAGCGTGTCGTGAAAGTGTTTAAGCGGAATCCCAATGCTTCGGTCAGGGATGTGGAGATTCGTTCAGAACGCCGGGAGGGACTGCAGAAAGCTCCAAATCGTGACGAACGGCAAAATACGGTTGGAAAGTCACGGGCCCGGAAACTATACACCCAGATGCTGACGAAGCCTCATTGTCTCATAATGGATGATGAGACTTACGTCAAGGCGGACTTCTGGCAGCTTCCGGGGCTACTGTTCTTTGCCACCCAGCACAAGTTTGATGTTCCAGGGGAAGTAAAGAAGCAGGAACTTTCAAAGTTTGCCAAGAAATACATGATTTGGCAAACAATCTGCTTATGTGACTAATAGGGTCCGCCGTTGACTACCGGGACTGTAAACGGGGAGATCTACATCAAGTAGTGTCTACAGAAGCGTCTACCTACTTCCTTTGTTGAAGCAACGCGAGGCCCCTACGATCTTTTCGCCGGATCTAGCTTCGTGCCACTATTCAAATGTTGTCTTAGAGTGGTACAAAGCCAATGAGGTCACGTTCATACCCAAGGACATGAACCCCCCCCCCCCTCTCCTCCACCAAACACACCGGAACTAAGGCCCACCGCAAAATACTGGGTTATCATGAAGCAGACACTACGGAAGCATCTCTAGGAGGTCAAATCTGAGGAACACATGAAGAAAAAGTGGGAAAAAACTACTTGGGGATTTTCAGAAGCATTTTGGGCTGCATTTCTACTGATCTGGCAACACTAGTGAGCGTCTTTCCAAAATGGTAAAGATCCAGACCAGCCCTGCAAACTGGCAGTTAAAGTTAAACCACCACAAGGTGCCCAGGGCTCTACTTCCTTAATGTTTATATATTTTTTAATTTCGTCAATCATTGTAGATAATTAACATTCTTATAAAGTTAGCATTACAATCATGTGTTTCTAACTAAAGCCTTGTTTCGTCGTCCATTATGATACAAGAAAATGTTTGCAACAAATTGGTGTAAAGCTCCTCAGCACGATTTTTTGCTTGTCATCACGGTTGGGCACCCTTTTCACTATGTACGCCTTCAGTCCTTGCCTCTGCTTCACTTTTTGCACGTATGATTTTGATTTCCCAACTTTGCGAGCCACATTTCACACAGAAAGGTTGGGAATTTTCTCAATAATGGCCACCACCTTCTTCTCCATATGTCGGGAGCATACTTTTCGATTTGTTCCACTTCCAACCTTCCGATCCACAGTCAAGTGCTGGTCAAATGATTTGCAAACATAAAACACGGTACTTTTCGGTAGCTTTAGTTTCTTGGCAAGATCACGTACTGATAAATTCTAATTTTGCTGCCGTTTGTACAAAATGCGTTTGCACTCTTTCACTTAATTCGACGCCATTTTGCTGAATGTAACAAGAATGTAAACATGTTGTACCACGAAATAAGGTGGAGAGTTTCAGCCAGGGCCCTACATCGACGAAGCATTAAAATGAAAATGAATTGTTTTGTATTCATTTCACTCCACTCCAATTAGCTTTCGTGCAGTGAATGAATCTTACTTTCACCAATTCACTCCCAATTCACTTCCTTTCGAACGTGAGTAAGCTTAAATTCATTTGCAATCTAGCCACCGTCGGCAATCGTTTCAGTTGAAATTCAAGCTTGCTTCAAACGATGTGGTGAACGACTGTGAATCAATATCGTTGAAATTGATTTGATTTCATCCCCCCACCCAAGCAGTGGGGCGAAAACAACGAAACATGCGTGCCAGTGTTGCTAGAGGTACTGCCATTTGACGATGTACGCATTGCTGTAACTTTGATCGACAAAAAGCTCCCCGAGCTGCCAAACGCGTTTCTGTTCTGATGCTGCAATTGCATTTGTTACATTTGCGCTTTAGCTGTGAACACAAATATGTGAACAGCTGGAGCTGTGAACATAAATAACAACAATTTCATTTATCATTTCATAAAATGGTTGATTATTGTTTTTAGTGCTACAATTTCTTTATCTGATTGCACTGATGCTAGTCTTAAAAATAATGAATATCTCAGAAATGAAATTCATGCACGTATTGCATGAATTTCAATTGTCCTGCTTCATACTAGTTTGACACCGAAGGCTAAAATAAACACTGATGAATGAAAAACTTAGTCGAAACTGTTTGTTTGAAGATTGTTTTGCTGAAGCTGACTAAGAAGTGGCGGTCAAAAAAAGATAATGTGTTTCAATTGAAAGGGATGAATGTTAAGTTCATCGTCCCATGACGATTTTCAATTGAAAGTGAAACTGTATGACCCTGGTTTCAGCTGTCATATAATTAGGTGAAACGTTTCAGCAATTCATGACATATTTAAAAATCTACACTGAAAGAAAAGTGTCCAAAATTTAACGTGGACAGGCTTTGTAAAAAATGGTAAAAATCGTTTAGGTTTTTTCAAAATATAATCGATCAATTTTCGAAAAAATAAGTGGCTTTTTGTGACAAAGTCTACATGTCCAGAAAGTTTCATTGAAATCTGGCATCGATTTGGCGCGAAATGCGTCTGAGTGTTAACTTCATGCTATTTGCAAAAGATTGGAAATTATTTAATTCAAATCTCTGCCGGGGACACAACGATTAAATTAGCTTGGGGTTATATTTAATTTTTCGAGGTGTTTTCACCAACTCTGATGCTCCGCACAGTGATCGGAAAGGCCTTTTTTCACGGCAAAATTAATAACTCCTAAGGGTTTCGTTTACGAATCATGGTGTCTTCTACAAAGTTGTATTTAAAAAAGGTGTTCATCTTGTGGTTATCTTTTCTTAGTTCCAAACTCTACCGCTAGAGCGACGCTGTTGCTAACTTTTTAACAAAGCACACAATAGAAGGATGATGTCAAAGACTAGTTTGTACGGAAAATAATTTCAAGCAACTTTGCTCAAGACACCATTTTTCTAGCTCTTTGTTTGACCATGATAGAGCTATTTTTCTGCTTTAACTCAGGGTGTCTCTAAAAATAAGTTTTTTAATTCATACTTTTTTATTTCTCATTTTGAGAAAAAAAAATATCTCCGAACAAAATATAGAGAACGTTATAGCGCACATTTTTGTTGAACAAAATTTTTAAATGCAACTTTTCATTCAAAAGTTAGGTATAATTTTAACTAAAAATATGCGTTTTTTATTTTTGACCTTATGATTGCTTAGGAGAGTTTTGGCCAGAACACCATCAAATTCTTGTTATAATGCATATCAAGGAACATAATGTTATATCAACGAGCCCGGGTATTCCTGGGGCACACGAGCGGGGACTGCTTGTAATCGGACATGTTTTGACGTAGGACTACGTCTGTGTTTTCAACGTTCGAATTGCGAAAATTTGGAGCGTCACGAAAAATATATAGGTTTTGAACGTCAATAACTAAGACTTTCCACGATTGATTTCCAAAAATTTTGCACCAATCGATCGGGACATTTTCTTCGATTTCAATATTTAAAGTTATTGATTTTTAACATTCAACTGTTGAAATTAACGCAAATATATGGTGATGTCTTATAATGCCGATTTTTCAGAGTAAATTTACTAAATGCACAGTACTTTCCTATCAAAGACTTCAAATTTAAGTAAGGAACGTCTCACATGTAAAAGAATAAAAGGGGGACAGCTTCAAATTTTCTTCATTCGCTCTGCAGCCTTGGAGCTGTGCAGAGCGGCAATGGGCCAGTACTGCTCTTGCAGCTGGCGGTTGCAAGTACCCTGAAGGAGGGTATGCGGGAAAGCAACCAGCCAGAATGATGGCTCAGCGGCTGTCGCTAGCGAGTAGCTGGCTGGACAGCCATTTTTAATGCAGTCGTGTGATATGCCAAGCTCGTGGCAAATTTATCAAATTTGGTGGGAAACATGTATGATCCAGTTGGTTGTCATATCACGATATGATGTACATGTTATGTATAGATATATATGTAGATGATTTCGAAATATATGTAGATGATATAGATAAATATATAGTTGTAAATGTTAATGATATTGATATATTTGCAGATTATATCGATATATATGTAGATGATATAAATGTATTTGATGATGATTTTGATATGTTTGAAGATGATATCGATAAATATGCAGATGATATATATAAGACGCAACGTTGAGTGTTAAACATCCGCAATCACTTCCTGTGTTTAGCGCCCTGGTTCCTAAATTTCGACAGAATGTCAATAACTATTATATGATGTATTTCACACAAAAAGATCTCTTCAGGTTCTCTTCTGATTTTGAAAGAGAAATATACTGAATTATTATAAGAGTTTGCTCATTATATCCGCATGACACCTACTGAATTCGTAAATCCTGGCCGATCCTGAATTTCGCACAATTTCTGTTCGATAAATACCAAATATTTCTTAAAATCATGTTGCGGTATAGAAAATAACTAAGGGTCGTTTGAAGTTTATTTGCCTTTTGCAATCGCAGCCCGCTGGTTGCTGGCATGTTATGATTTCCCTATTACAGACATAATTTTATTATAACAAATTGTTCAATGTTATCAGAAGTATCAGAGCAGCAATCGGAGCGAATAAATCTTTAAGCTATATTAAATAATAGCATGAGTTTTAAGTCGACTTTCAAACATTTGGAGCAGTAATTAAGGGTTTATTGAATTCCTGCAAAAAAAAAAAAGCTATCGTTTGAATTGATGACCAATTAAAATATGATTTTTATACATTTACATATTCTTCAAAGAAATCTAAGGTAGTCGAAGGATTTGTTGACTGGACAAGGGTTCGTGTAGTCTCCAGTTCTTTGTCATGTGAAGACACGCGGCCTTCCTGCCGTGGTCTTCCGAAGGTCCTCATTGAGATCGACTGGCCCTGCTACAACAAGCCATCAAGTAGGCTATTCTCTCGGGGTAACCTGCTGATAATAGTTCTGCAGACATAGGTAGCTCTTGCACTGATGGTGGGTTCCTACCACATCATCACATCAGTTACATATTCTTTAAAGAAACCTTGTATGTACTTGTATATTACATTCATATTTCGAACAGGTCCTCAACTATCTTTCATGCCATAAAGATCAGGACCCTCTCAACCATCGTAGCAAATATGACCGTGTCCGTATCATCATTCAAACCACACGGCCCTTTTCAGAGCCACCAAATACTTTCTAAAGAGTGTACAATAGAATTTTCTCACATACTTACATTCTAATGCTGGTCTACGAACACCCACGCTAATTTGACCTTGACTACGTCCATCGGCTAGGGTAGAGTTCAAATGAAAATTTGAAAAATAGCGACCATCTCGAATATTTGAAACATTTTGAACGCTAATAACTTTATCATTTCTCGATAGATTTTTGAGACTGATGCTTCAATCAGTTGGATCTGTCAAGTCAATGTTCAAAAATATCATTAATAATTGACTTTGAATTCGCAAACAGACTTTCAACAATCTATAACACGATAAGGATAATGGTCTCCAACTAGTCGATCATATCAACGCAATCCCGACTGCCAGCACAGCCGTTGCCCTTTCGTCATACCAACGTTTAAATGCAGTGTAGCACCGCCAAAAGATTTGTAAAGAGCAAATCATAGAATTTTCTAACATACTTACTTATCTATGCCGATCCAACGTCCCATTAGAACAGCACCTACGTTTCAATGTTGCTGTACGAAAAGAACGAAAATAATCTACCATGTTGAACCAGACAATGCATGAAACGGCTTAACTTTGTCTACATAAACCGGTCGTGTGTTATACACTGATTTTCGGCAAGGCTTCTTGATCCAATCGATCCATGCAGCCTCTATTCTAATACAGGCAATTAAAAATATAAAAAATATAAAATATGTAAACATAATAATAAAATTCAATACACATTGCTACGTAGTCCTACGTCAACTTTGCGTACAACTCCATTGGGCTGTCCCTTACAGTTTTTCGTTAAAATCACCACTAACTTTTGAGAAATGAAATATACCCTTAATTTAGCAAAAACATGCACCATAACTTGTTCTACACTTTGTCAGAAGATTATTTTTTCCTAGCATGTGAAACTAAAAAGTTAGAATAAAAAAACTGATTTTTAAGGGACACCCTCATCTAAACCAGCAAAATAGCTCCGAACTAAAGCAGTGTGCAAGTGCCGAACGCTCCAGCCATGAATTAGCAGCCTGTAGCGTGTTTTATTGGCTTTGTTTGCGTAACTTTACGGCATGCAGTTTTGAAGGCATAAGTATCTCCATTGGTGTGAAGAATTTTATCAGCTGCGTTTGGTGTGCATTTGAAAGTTTTTCTTACATGTACCTCAATTCAGTTTATAAAACCTGTGTTGTTATTCATGCAAAAGTGCCCCTAGGATATCTAAACTAGCCAATAAAACATGCTACAGGCTGCTCATTCATGACCAGAGCTTCCGGCACTTGCACACTGCTTTAATTCGGAGCTATTTTGCTGGTTTAGATTAGGGTGTCCCTTAAAAATCAGTTTTTTTATTCTAACTTTTTAGTTTTAAATGGGTCTTCGGACGGTTGAGTTTTCGGGAGCGGCCGCGTTTTTCTTCCGTTGAACCGTGATTATGATTTTGTAGTTGTGACAGTGTTTTGCATATGTATAATTAAAGTACATTAGTGCGCGAGTGGTTATTGAAAAGTGATTATCGAAAAGTTGAAGATTTTATTAGTGCTCACACACGGTAATCTTTTTGTGCGGTGCTGCTGTTTCTTCTTTTCGTCGGTTCGTGTAGCAATAGAGATGCATGCGCGACTGCTTTTGCTGTGGGATTGATCGACCTGGAGAGCCCAGGGTCCATCATTCGTGTAGCAGAGGATGACGCGTGTGTTTCCTATTGTAGCGAGTGCCAACGTAGGTAAAATGATTAAAGTAATTTCGTAACCTATCATTGATAATTGATAATCGAGCTAATTGTATAATATTTTATTGACATTTATATAGATACGCCAGCGCGCGCACGCGCGTGTGTTTGTGTGTGTGTGTGTGTGTGTGTGTGTGTGTGTGTGTGTGTGTGTGTGTGTGTGTGTGTGTGTGTTGTTAATGCATTATTGCTACTTTAGCAATATCAATAAAAGATATTGCATTAGTTCAATCTTAGTGGGGCCCTTCCCAACAAACATCGGTGTTGAATTGGAGCTTGTTCGGGCAAGTTTGGAGAGGCTATTCAGCTGTTTCTTCTAGAATAGCTGAATAGCTTCTCCAAATTTCTTTGGACGGGCTCTGGTTCGGCACCGATGTTTGTTGGGTTTTGCTTGGATTATGTGTGAACTCCAACTGGCCAACGGGAGTCAGGGAGGAGATGAATTGTTTGCATTGTTATTCGTTCTATTGGAGCATAATGAACGATTCTATGACACTTACTATTTTAGCGAGGTGTTGGGTCAAAGTGGATAGGCTTATCTCGGTCACTCCCCTCACGCTGTGTGCGGGTGTTTGTGCTATGCTATGCTGTATGTGTATATTTGTGTGTATGTTTAAATGTGTGTTTTCAGATATATGTACGTAATGTATATGCTTATTTACTGTATACGTATGTGTACATATGTGTGTATGTATGAGTAAATGTGTACATGTGTGTACAAATGCATGTATATATGTGTATATATGTGACGCTTGGTGAGTGGCCACAATAGCATCACTTAAATCGGTAAAAATCACCATATATTTCCAATGAAAAACCACTATCACACTTTGTGAGTGGCCCCGATAGCATCTTTACTGTTGGTTTAAATCGGTCCACATCGGCTTTTAGCATCATTTAAAATCATCTTGTTTTCCCAATATGAAAACCACTATCACACTCTGTGAGTGACCCCAATAGCATCTTTACTGTTGGTTTAATTCGGATTAATCGGCTTTCCAGCACTATTTAAAACCACTATCACAACATGTGAGTTGCTCCAATGGAATTTTTACTCTTGGTTTAAATCGTCCAAATCGGCTTTTGAGCACTATTTAAAATCACCATATATTCCCAATCAAAAACCACTATCACACTTTGTGGGTGGCCCCAATAGCATCCTTACTGTTGGTTTAAATCGGCCCAAATCTACATTCCATCTTTATGGAAAGTTACTTCGTTTATCCAGTGAAAAACAACGATCACTGTTGGTGAGCGGCTCCAATAGCATCTGTACTGTTGGTTTAAATCGGTCCACATCGGCTTTTAGGCATCATTTAAAATCATCTTGTTTTCCCAATTTGAAAACCACCATCACACTCTGTGAGTGGCCCCAATAGCATCCTTACTGTTGGTTTAATTCGGTACAAATCGACTTCCATACATAATTTAAGAGCACATTGTTTTCCAATTGAAAAACCACTATCACACTTTGTGAGTGGCCCCAATAGCATCTTTACTGTTGGTTTAAATCGGTTCAAATTTTCATAATGATTTAAAAACACCTTGTTTTCCCAATTTGAAACCACCATCACACTTTGTGAGTGGCCCCAATAGCATCCTTACTGTTGGTTTAAATCGGTTCAAACCGGAAATCGGAAATAAATTTAGATAATTTTGAAGGCGTCGCGTGAATTCAGCTTAACGTTTACCAAAACGAACCCTGCTGCCACCCAATCCTGTAATCCAAAATCCCAGTGATTTCTCGTGGAAGTGCAGTGGACTCCGCGGCTTCCAACAAAGCGAGTATCATGTCAACATATTCCTACCTTTTCCTTATTGACTTGCATTCGGACGAGGCCGGCGCCGGTATTACCTTAGCTTGGGATCTCCAGCTTTTACACATTGAAGATGTATGTCAGTTCCAAACATCATCTGTTGGTTCTCTGTGTAATTGCAGCTGATCTGGTAATAACGGAGTAGCAATCTCGGGCGGTCAATCATGCTCATGCTTATGCTCATGCTCCTTTCCTTTTTTTATCTAAAAAAATAATTTTTAAAAAAATATAAAAAAAATTATAAACCATTTTTTTGCTTACTACCTTTTTGTTTTTATTTTTTAAAATTTAAAGATTTTAAAAAAAACAATTCAATAAAACACCCCCCCCCTCCCCCACCCCCGGCCCTGTATACCATATTTCCTTATTCATTAAACAAATTTAATGGTTTTCTGCCACTCCCCCCCACACAAACACAAAAAAAAAAAAAACACATTTTTTTATTTTAAAAATATATCCCTTTTTTTTAAAAAAAAGTTTTTTTAAAAAATTTTGTTCAAAAAATGTGCGCTCAAATATTTTATATTTTTTTTCCCGATATTTTTTTCTCAAAATGAGAAACAAAAAAGTTAGAACTAAAAAACTCATTTTTAGAGACACCCTGATTTAAAGCAGAAAAATAGCTCTATCATGGTCAAACAAAGAGCTAGAAAAATGATGTCTTGAGCAAAGTTGCGTGAAATTATATTCCCTACAAACTTGTCTTAGACATCATCCTTCTATTGTGCTTTGTTAAAAAGTTAGCAACAGCGCCGCCCTAGCGGAAGAGTTTGGAACTACGAAAAGATAACCACAAGATGGACAACATTTTTCAGTACAACTTTGTATGAAACATCACGATTCGAAAACGTAACTCTAAGGAGTTATTAATTTCGCCGTGAAAAAAGACTTTTCCGATCACTGTGCTCCGGTTTGTGAAATTCCGTGACTAGCATATCTCAATTATCATTCATTATTCCCTCGAAAGCCTAATAAAAGATCCAATTGATCTCTAGGCTCAATTTCATCATATTCCAACCTATTTAGCATGCAGCTCATCTACCAGTTCACGTCAATCATACTCGCATATGTCATCGAAACGAAGAGATCCTATCGAACTCGAACCGTTTAATCACTCTAATAGAGCTAATTCCTCCGAAAAAAAAAGCACTTAATACATCCCACCGCACACGGGAACAGCCGCACGAAAAATGAGCACGCTACACTGTGGAGGTTATCGCCATAAAGGGGACAAAAATGCCTCATCAATTAAATAAATGGTTCATAAATCAAAACGACTAGTCAACAAGCTTAAGCTGCCGGGTTGGTCGGTGGTCGATCTATCCATCCGGTGTGTGTGTGTTCGCCTAGGACAAGGGATGAAGTAGACATAAGGAGAAGAATTTCCATCAATTTAAGTGGAAGTCAAAATATTTGACAGTAGCAATGCAAGTCATGCTCTTTCGTTTGAAATCGATCTCCAACCATCTACTCGGTTGGCCATTGTGCGGCGAGGTCTCACAGAAAGGAGACAGGCAAACGGTAGCAGTTCGTAAGCTTGTGCTGGCAGCTGGTCAAAGCATGTCCTTTGAGGCTTTCACCTTATAAAAGTCGGTAAAATGAGCAAAGAGCAAAGCGAAACTCAAAACGCAAAGCCAATCTTAGAGAAAGATAGCCAGGTAATCCCCGATCGACTGATGAGGTGTCTCTAGTCGGGTTGCAGAAAACACTGAAACCAAGTAGCCTAGGCAAATGTTTACTTTCCCAGCAGCAATGGACAAAAAAGGCAACAGTAAACAGTGGTTTTGTCATAGTTTTATTTTTTATTATTTCTTATTGATCGCCCTCTTGAGACCGACTCCGAAATAGCCGGTCCATCTACGAAGCAGAGCGGATCGATTTCAATGGGAGGCTCATCGGACACTTATTGCCATCATCATAATAACGTTTCGAGCCATTTGAAGGAAAAGTGAAAGGAGCTACCGAATTCGTTTGTTGCCGTTTTTTTTTTATTTGGATTGTACCAAGTTGAGTTTCAAGGCAGTGGTGTAGTTCGAAGGAAATATTTGGACAACGAATGAATTGTTAATTGAACAGTCTTGTTCGGTGAGACCTTTGCTGAGGAACCCACTAGTTCTTTTTTTTTTTTGGTCTCGGATAGATTTGGCGTTGGAAATGAAAACAGCGCATAACAAATCAAAACATGGTGATCGCTTTATTATGCAAATTGTTGGAGGCTTGTGTGAGGCAGTGTTTAGGTACATGCATTCGAGTGCTCAATTCAAAAGATTGACAGTAATCTAGATTAACATATTTGAAAGAGGTGTTTACTTACCCTGATTTGAAAGGTGCTGCTTTGTGTTTTGTTCATCAGGTTGAAATAGTTACTGTAGTTACTGTTCCTAAAGCTTATAACTTACAGATAAGTCGTATTATACTGTTGGCAGCAAGTGCATAATGAAGCCGTTGCGCACCGGAAATCAACCATGACCGAAACACTTAACTAGCAACCGCTACGGAAAACATGCCACCATCGTTGCCAGTTCGAGTCCAATTCGTTCGGATTAATTACGTCCCTCACATCATCATTCTGTGATCGCACCGCCAAAACTCCCAGAACAGACGCTTCTCACACCAAAGCGTCATGAACCCAAAAAAAAAACAACAAAATTGCATTTATAATGCGGCTCATGAATCAAACGTTTAACTCCATTAATCATAGCACCAGCGAAGTTTAACACTTTTTAGAAATTAAGGTGGTCCTGTGCGGATCGCTGCGCTTTGAAGCAAGGTGTTGAATTTTCGCTTCACTTGACTGCTAAATGCGAGAATTATTTGCCCTTTCTGTTGTAGCATTTGTAGCAAAGAGCGATGGAGGTTTTCTCGCCCGTTTTTTTTTTTTGAATTGCTAAAAATCTTCAATCCCAAAATGGGTGGTAGCGGGAGGGGTAGCGACTGCAACATGAAACAAAATTGCCCAACCAGTAGGTATGATGGTACCGCACCACAAAAGACGGGAAGCTCATCAGGCACTTCTACTGATGGGAAACTCGAGGAGACATAAAAGAGCATGCAAGCATTTTCGTTGTCGTCATCAACGTCATACGAGGGGGGAGAGCTGATTAGTAGAGAAGAATGGATGCCGCGCTCGGTTGTTGTGGGGAGACACAAAATAGGTGGTCCAATTAGAACATCTTGTTAATTAAACGGTTAATCATTAGCACAGGCCGCCCGACGATGGGTCTCCTTTAACGTTTTGCGTGGAGTTTTCCTTTAATGTTTGAGCCATGCGGTTGGGATGGGCGAAAGTGAGCTGGTGGGATTAAAGGGTGTACTCGCGAAAAATGGCACACCCAAAATTGTCTGTATCTTTTTAACCGTGTGAGTAAAACTTATGGTTATTTGAGCCAAACTGGTTCAATAGGCTTTGTCGATTCTCAAAAAATAAACAAATTTACAAGTTTGCATGGTAGATTATGGGGCCAATTATAGAAGTCGAGTCAACCGTCATTTTGCTCGCCAGGTTTATTTTGCTACAACAGTTAGTTGAACTGATGAAAATGAATGGGAACATCGCCAGAGGCATTTGAGCTCTATTCATTGGGTCGGAATGGCAAAAAATAAGTTGTAAAAAAAGATGTTCGCTCATCACCATGAGGCCCCAAGAGTGGGCAGTAATGTTTGCTAGAAATGAAATATATGAAGAGAAAGTGTTGATAGTTCTGAGAATATAACATAACAATTATAGCATGCATAAAATAAGCGTTTATTTGTCGTTTGAATACTATTAAACTTGTGGACGAGTCGTCTCACTACACACGAAGCGCAGAATAAATCTGATTCTAGCGTTCAGCATCCGACACTTCACAAAGAAGTATGTTATAATAGATTGGTTATGATTGTTTCTACAGGTCTGGATCGACAAAACTGGTGGATGCAAAACAAAATGAAATCTTGAGAGACGATGCTAAGACAAGGAACAATAGACAACCTAGAAAATAGGGAGTGAAAAACATGAACTTGAGCTTAAATTGTAAGAAATTTAATTAAAAAAAAACGTGAGTTAGATTTGAAAGAGACATCAATGGAATAAGCGCGCGCTGGTGTTCCAGTAAAGTGTAAGCAAGACTGGTTGCTGTGGAATCTTCTGAAAGTGTTTAATATATAATAAATTTGAAATAATGCATAACATTATGATCGAATACATAAACTACGAATTTCACGCACGTTATTAGGACTTGTTAAAGACAAGTTGTAATTTCTATGCAGATTTTGAATAGTTTATTAATATCAGCTGTTCGAGAATTTTTGTTCAGAATTTTACGAAAAGTACTGAGAACTTTTCGGAAGTGGTGTGCCTGTTTTTCAAACAATGCAAACTTATATGAGCATGCCAAAAGTCATATAAAATTTCCGATAGGTCCACTTAGGATTTAACGGAAATTCAACGAAAATGTGGAAAGTTCAGCAAAATATTCGTTAGAATCTAGTATACATACAAACAATGCTCTGGACTTATGAGAATGATCCGAGAGAACTTTTCATAAATTTTTTTAGCATGTAAAATTTTCTACAAAATTTAAGTACGTCGACAAATCTACCAAGTACTTCTGTTAGCTTGTTGAAAACAATGGGAGTTCCCTAGAGATTAAGAAAGGAATACTTTGGAAAGATTTTTCAAGGTACTGAAGTAGATTTTCCAGAAGATCAGAAAAAGAATTCCTAAAACTAAAATTTCTACGAAGGTCAGGAAGAGACTCTGCAGTAAAGGGCTCTGTTTGGAAAACGTCGTCAATATGTTCCTTTATGGGCCGGTTCATAAACCACGTAAACTTATTTTTGAAAATCTCAGAACGCTCGTAGACTTTTCTCCATACAATTTGTTGAAATTTGGTATGCAGCGTGGACTTTGGTCAAAACCCTCCCCCCCCCCACAACCCCAGAAAAGTCTACGTGGTTTATGAATAGCCCCTATGGCTTCTGTTATCTTGGATATCAAGGAGGCTTTTGATTCAGTATCTGTTTTAGTTCTTTCAGATAAACTCCACGCTTGTGGCTTTTCACCATTAATGAATAATTTTTTGTACAATTTGCTGTCAGAGAAACATATGAGCTTTTCTCATGAAACCTCTACAGCTTCCCGATTTAGCTACATGGGTCTCCCCCAGGGATCATGTTTAAGCCCCCTTTTCTATAATGTTAACGTCAAAGACATTGACGGTTGTCTAAGTGACAACTGTACGTTGAGACAACTTGCAGATGACGGCGTAGTGTCTGTCACTGGACCCAATGGGGTCGATCTGCAAGGACCCTTACAGGATACCTTAGACAATTTGTCTACTTGGGGTCTAGAGCTAGGTATCGAATTTTCTGCGGAGAAAACTGAGTTGGTGGTTTTTTCTAGGAAGCATAACCCTGCACAACCGAAGCTTCAAATTTGGGGTACACCGATAACTCATTCTATGTCATTTAAATATCTTGTGGTCGGGTTCGATTCAAAATGCACCTGGAGATCCCACATTGAGTATCTGAAGCGAAAATGCCAGCAAAGGATCAACTTTCTCTGCACAATTACCGGGACCTGGTAGGGAGCACATCCGCAAGATCTTCTAACGTTGTACCGGACAACGATTTTGTCGGTTATCGAATACGGTAGTTTTTATTTTCAGTCAGCGGCTCGATCGCACATCATTAAACTGGAACGTATTCAGTATCGCTGTTTTCGTATCGCGTTAGGTTGCATGCACTCAAATCACACCATGAGTCTTGAAGTGCTGGCTGACATGTTGCCACTCTCGGATCGGTTTTCAGAGTTATCTCTCCGGCTCCTCACCAGGTGTGAAGTTATGAATCCCCAGGTAATCGAAAACTTTGAGAAGCTTCTCGAGTTGAATCCTCAAACTCGCTTCATGTCTGTGTACCATTTGTACCTAACACAGGATGTCAGCCCTTCGCCAAATATTCCCAATCGTGTTTGCTTCTCCGACTTCGTCAGTTCGGTTCATTTTGATTTATCCATGAAGCAGGAGCTTCATGGAGTCCCAGAGCTTCATCATCCTATGATCGCTCCGGTGATATTTGCTGCAAAGTTTGGCCAAGTTGATTCCACTAAATCGTTTTTCACTGACGGATCATTGATAGAGGAGTCAGCAGGCTTTGGTATATTTAATGAAATTTATAGCGCCAATTGTAGACTTCAAGCTCCTGAATGAGCGACAATACTCTTTACGCTAGAAACTGTTGCCTCACTACCACCGGATCAGTACTTCGTTTTCACGGATAGTCTCAGTTCTATACAGGCTATTCGCTCCTTGAGGCCGGTAAAGCACTCCTCGTATGTTCTCATGAAAATACCGGAGCTTCTAAGTGCTTTATCTTCGCGTTATTTTATCATCACCTTTGTATGGGTCCAATTTCATTGTTCAATTCCGGGCAATGAGAGAGCGGACTCGCTTGCAAAGGAGGGCGCTATGGAAGGCGATGTTTACGATCGACAAATCGCCTTCAATGATTTTTTTCCCTATTTTTCGTCAACAGTTTCTCGTCAGCTGGCAGTATAAATGGGGTAAAGGAGATTTGGGGCGATGGCAACATTCTATCATCCAAAAAGTTTTGAAGAAATCTTGGTTTGGGGGGATGAATGTGGGTCGAGAGTTCATTCGTGTGATGTATCGCCTCATGTCCAATCATTATTCTTTTAACGCTCATATATACCGAGTTGGACTGAGCGACAGCAATCTCTGTGAATGTGGACAAGGTTATCAGGACGCAGCTCACATTATTTGGTCATGTGCTGACCATCGTGGAGTCAGATCTGAGCTTTATGATTCACTTCGGGCTCGAGGTAGACAACCCAATGTATCGGTTCGAGATATTTTTGCTGTACGTGATCTGGAGTTTATGAAACTCATTTATGTGTTTTTGACTAACATTAGCCTTAGATTGTAGTTTGTTTAACATGTATTTTTACTTTTTTTTTATCCGTGTAAGTTTTTTTTATCTGTGTATGTGTGTGTTTTTTTTCTTTCTCAAAAATGTTCATGTCATGAGAAAACCAATAGTTGTATATTTATAAGTTTTTTAACAATTTAAAATTTAAAATAAATGTATAAATAAATGTGGAAACCATACTTGAAATTCCCTCCCAGCTTCACATCCGTTAAATTGTTATTCCAATCAACCTCGAGACGGCCGCGAGTAATCGGTTCAATCCCCCTAACTTTAGTTTTAGGATAACTGGTGTATATAAATATGAAAACTTGGCTCTGTAAAGTTGATTCGATTGAGCCTATACAAATAAATGATTTAATAAAAAAAAAAATATTTTCCATTACCCTAACCAATGTACTGCTTCAACTAGACAATAAGAAATCACAACAAAACAGTTTCTCTGATACCTCCGTCATGGCAAGACGGTCGAACGATCGGTGTTATTCATTTCATTTCTATCCATTATCAAAAACACAACGTAGGATCCCCGCCCGCGCGCGATCAGGCTCACTTCTCAGTAGTTCAACAAAAAAAATATCTCAGAAACTCAAGAACAAACATCCGCGAAGTTCAAGGTCATACTTCCTCGAAGTATAGGATGAAACTAACCTAGTAAATTTATTTCAGAAGAGAACTCCCAGATGTTTTGAAAAGAATTTCTTCGATGTTCAGGATAGGACATGTAAGAAGTTCAGAAATAAATTTCCCTTCTCAAACTTCTCAGAAATCTGGAAGAAACTATCCACTGTCGCGTCCACTGGTTTCGGAACTTGTGGGATTCGTGGTCAAGCGGTTAGCGGCGTCTCCCGTCGTTCAAGCGATTGCCATGAAGTGAGGGTTCGATTCCCGCTCCAGCCTGTGGAACTTTTCGCAAAAACGAAAATGTCCAATCTGGTCCACTGGGTGTTAAATTAAGGTGTCCGTTGTAATTCGCTCTATGTTTAATGTTCAGTCTGTACAACCTCGAGTTGAAGAAGGTGTTAATGCCTTTTTTTTATTTTTTATTCCGAACTTCAGGAGTGAATTTCCAAGAAATTCCGGAGCGAGAAAACTTCCCTGAAATTCATGAGATAATCATTGAAGAACTCAAGAAGCAGCCTCTACAAACATCATTCATATGACAGTAATAATATGCATTGTCCACGGCGCCATATTAAAGTATAGTAAACACCACCACCATCTCTTCAACCGTTCGCATCGTACTATGAGCTAAGACACAAATTCATATAAAAAATACAATTTGTCGACTTCCATCTCTTCTCGTTTGACAGATTTGATTGCGCATCAAATTGATCGATTCAATGACCTTCTATGGCATATCGGTTCATCGGTAGGAATAATTTCCTTAAGTTTAGCATAGATGTTAAAACAAATATTTATTCAGAAGCTCAGAGAAGTGAAGGAAAGAAGTTTTTAGAAGATCAGAAAAATATCAAAGAAGTTTTCTGGAATTCTGCCAAAGTTCAGAAAATCCTACAAAAATTCAAAACAATAATCCTCATTTACGAGAAAAAAAATTCCACTTAGGGTACCAGAAGCTCAGGAAAAAGTTACCAGAAGGTCGGAAAATAGATTGATTAATGTCCACATTTTAATAAATTACTTTCTCCGAAAAACTTTCAACTTGAAATTTTTACACAGATTTCCAAGGAGGTTTTCAGAAAAACAAAAGCATTAATTTAATTGACAAAACAAGGGTGAAAATTGTAAGCACTTATCCTTCGAATGTCAAAAATGACAACTAAGGTGATGGAATTCCAAATTAATTGCATGGTGTAATATTTCAATGACATTTTGAAATCTTTCAACATCATAATTGGTAGTCGAGTTCGGTTGCCGACTCGATCAGATTCAGTTGGTTTCTGTAATGTGCAATTTTGCTCGACTTGACAGTGACAAGTGTTGAGTCGAGTTGCCCGACTCGACTTCTATAATTGACCCCTATGGATGAAAATGTTGCAAAAACCATCCATGACAAGTTTCAGATTTTTATAAAAATCGTTTAGTTACCGTTAAGGCTATCGACTTGAAGTTTCGTATGGGACTTTTACTTTTTCAGTATGGGGAAAGTAGTAACGTTTGCATTTAAACAAAATGGAGAAAAATTGTCAATTTTTCATGGGTTTACCTTCACCCGCACTGACGAGTCTACCCATCAATCATAGTAACCAATGAGTCAGCAGAAACTTGTCAGCTCTACCAGTCGAACTCTAACCGTGATGGCAAAAACAGTGAAGCAACTCCGTTCAGTGAAGCAAAAACAGTGAAACAACGCGCGTTCAAAGAACGGCACCCCGTCGCGTCGAAAACGGACATCGTGCGGCACTTTGTGGTTGCCAGATACGCCCGTTCCGGCATCTACAACATCTTGGCACAATTAGACAACAATCAGGGCATCGAAAGAAACGACCCTGCGCGACAAGAAGCTCCAAAGGATGCTGATGAGGAAGACCGAGGGAAAAGTGGCTACATCGCTGCGTGCGCTTGGCCGGGAGGTCGGTTCAACCGACCAAACAGTGAAAAAGTCCCTGGCGAACATGAAATCTCAGGAAGCGGAAGTCGCATCCACTGGTTTCGGAGTTGCAGGCAATGACGCAGCGGCAGCGGCTGAATAAGATGGTCAACTCGATTTTCCCAGCGAGTCGCGAGGTGGCGGTGGTGATGGACGACAAGACCTGTCTCACCCTGGATGGCAACGACTGGAAGGGCACTTCGTATGTTACTTCCCCCACGAAGGAAGTGAGCTCCGAGGTGAAGTTCATTTCACACACCATGTTCCCCAAGAAGGTGCTGCTGTGGCTGAAAATCAGCGAGAAGGGGATGTCAAAGCCGCTCTTCTTTCGCTCTGGACTGGCCGTGAACGGGGAAATTTATAGTGCGAAATGCCTGCCGGAAGTTGCGTCGTTCATCAAGAAATACCATAAGGGCAAAGACGCGGTGTTTTGGCCGGATCTGGCGTCGGCCCATTACTCGAAGCGATCGTTGGTGGAGAGGAAGCCGCTGAATATCGATGTGGTACCCAAGTCAGCAAGCCCACCCAACGTCCCCCAGCTGCGTCCCATCGAGAATTTCTGGGCTAACCTGAATTGTAAGATCTACTCCAACAATTTTGTCGCGAAAACTGAGAATGAATTGATAAATAAAACGAAGAAAGAACTGAAAAACATGCCATGGCGAATGATCCGGTTAACTGCCGGAAGGCCACTCGCAAGGGCGTAGAATTTGTTTGCAAGTAAGCTTAGCAAGTAATTACCTTCCATGGGAAATTTATCAAAAGCAATTATCTGTCTTAACTTTTTTTATCACCATCCAAAAAAAGTTCATTTTTTTAATGCAAACGTTACAACTTATCTTTCAAAAGTAAGGGAAAATTTTAACTAAAAAATCAGTGGGGTTGTGTATAACACGACCGGTTGACGTAGACTACGTTAACACGTTTGATTAGTTTCGTTTGTTTCGTAGCGGAACATTGCAACGCAGGTACTGTTCTAATGGGACGTTGGGTTAGCATAACAAATTGAGTAAGTGTGTTAGAGTATTCTATGATTCGCTTCTTAGAAATTATTTGACGGCCCTGGAAAGGGACGTTTGGTTAGAATGTTGGTATGATGCAAGGGTAACGGTTGTGCTGATTGTAGTGATTGTGTTGATATCATCGACCAGCTAGAGGCCATTAGCCTTATCGCTTAATACAATGTTCAGGGTCTGTTTGGGAATTCAAAGTCAATAATTAATGAGTGAAAGTGAAAGTGAAAATCCCGAAAATCTATCGAGAAATGATAAAGCTATGAGGGTTCAAACTGTTTCAGTTACTTTAATTTCACGTCAATTTTCATTTGAACCCTACCCTTGTCGTAAGGCGAAGTCTGACCAAAATAGCGTGGGTGTGGACCCAATATATCCTTAGACACTTTGTAGAAAGCATCTGGTGGCCCTGAAAAGGGCCGTTTGGTTTAAATGACGATACGGCCTCGAGTTGAAGGCCCTTTTCCAGCGTCCCAATCAGTAGTTGGCAACGCATTACCTCTGGCTGCTTTCAGTTTCGCCTGATAACCTCGAGCTCGCTCGGCATCGGTACATGGTCGTTTCGGAGGATTTTCCGTATGTTCGATCTTAATGCGCTTCCGAAATTTACACATACGGTTGGTATCAAAACGATTAGGCAGTAAAATTGCGAAGGTGTACCCTTTTTATATCGTTCACTGCTGCATATAAGACCGATTTAGCAATGCTCCCTACAGCGACTTTGTCTGCTCTGTAGAGTTATAAAGATTTATTGACAAACTTTTCTCGGTAAATTCGCTTCAAATCGGTTCAGAAAGAACGACATCTCAACTGACGACAACGTTTCAATCCGCGAAGAGTAGATGAGTAAATTTTGGTTGTTCGACTTTTTCCCGAAAACCAGTTCCCCGAGTTATGACTAGTGTGCATGTGCAATTGGTTCCGGTGAGCTGAAGTTAGAGTGTTGCGTGTCGTGGGATCGCGCTCTCTCCGCGCTCCGTCCAAAAACCACACACCATTCAATTCCTTTGTTTTGTTTTTTTTTTTTTTTTTTTTTTTTCATAAGCGACCTTTAAGTGTCGTCGTTCGCGGGTATTACGCTGCAATCCATCGTTCATCAATCGAAAAAGTGGTCCCATTTTTCCTTCGTCCTTAGTGTGTAGAGTCGCGGACGCGTGTGTAAGTGGTGCTATTTTCTGTACTGCCGAATTTGCCACCGATCCAGCCATCCATCTTCCGGAGAAGAATTGCTTAAGCACAACAGCTAATTGCCTCTTGAAAACGTACAGCAGAGCAGAGCAATGACTGCAAGTTGCCAAAGGAAGAAGAAAGGGAAGAAGTGTTCCAATTTGTTATCGACCTGTACACTCGGAAGTGATAAGGGACCGTGACGGACGAGAGGAAGGATTCAATTTTCTTTTCGTTTTTCCGTTCCGGCGCTGATGACGCACGCTGCGTTTGAACTTCTGCAAGTTCCGTAGGGGCGGCCCAACTTGTCTTATCAATATTTGCAAAATATCTACAGAAAAGGGAGCATGCCGCCGCTCAGAGAAAATGTACTCCAGTGAAAATATTACCTACACAGACAGAAAAAGCGATCACAGTTATTTACGAGTTTACGGTGATTGGTTCATGCTGGACTATGTTCTGTTCTGTTATGTTGCTTGTTGGAGCGGTCCATGCTTTTGTGCTAGTTACATACTTTCAGCGTATCGTTAACCAAAACGAACTCTGCTGCTGACCTTTTCCCAACTATCCAACATCCCAGTGATTTCTCGTGGAAGTGCAGAGGATTTCTCGACTTCATTCAAAGCGATTTTCACGGCAACACGTTCCTTCCCATTCGCTACTTGATCAGCATTCGGGCACGGCCGGCGCCGGTATTGCTTCATAATGGGTCACCAGTTTTTATATATTGAAGATGTATGTTAGTCCCAAACATCATCTGTTGGTTCTTTGTGTAATTACAGCTGATCTGACAATAACGGAGTTGCATCCGTGGGCGGTCAATCATGCTTATGCTCATGCTCGCTGCTGCATATAAAACCTCCATTGCTTACATTTGAAATCTGTGATAGGAAAGCACTGTGCATTTAGTAAAATTAGTCTATAAAACAAAATTAATCACCTCTTATTTTCTCAATTTTCATTAGTTTAAAATTGTTATAGAATAATGTTTGATAATTGAATTGATACGCGGGAAAATTTCCAACCGATTGATGTTAACATCTTGAAAATCTATTGTGCATTTATCAAGTTACAAGCGGTTAATTTGTAACAATATTTCGTGACGGTCGCTCACTTATAGATTTTCATATGAAACACTACCCTTGCCGTAAGACGTAGTCTATATCAAAAAACTGATTTTTAGGGGCCACCCCAACAAACATCGGTGTTGAATTAGAGCTTGTTTAAGCAAATTTGGAGAAGCTATTCAGCTGTTCCTTCTAGAATAGCTGAATAGCTTCTCCAAATTTGTTTGAACAAGCTCTAATTCAACACCGATGTTTGTTGGGACTCTAATCTAAACCAGCAAAATAGCTTCAAAATAAAACAGTGCGCAAGCGCCGGACGCTCCAGTCGTGAAATAGCAGCCTGTAGCGTGTTTTAGTTTGTGGGAAAGTTGCTTGAAATTATATTCCCTACAAACTTGTCTTTGATATCAACCTTCTATTGTGCTTTGTTCAAAAGTTAGTAACTGCGCTGCCCTTGCGGTCAAGTTTGGAACTACCAAACGACCACCACAAGATGAAACACTTTTTAAGGCACAACTTTGTAGAAGACACCATGATTCGAAAACGTAACCCTTAGGAGTTATTAATTTCGCCGTGAATAAAGGCTTTTCCGATCACTGTCGGGCGGCTCAGTATTCTGCAGATGTCACGTTTTTCCGTTTTTCTCCGTTTGTGAAATTTTATGTTAAAATGAAGTTTTTATTTTTGTTTGTTCGGTATGAGAAGAAAACGTAACAATTTGGCGAACATTTTCAGTTCTGTTAGCAAGTGAAAGTTGTTTTTTCCCATTGCGACGATGGTACCTCACCCGAGAAGATCTGACATTTTATAAAAAATGCTCGCTACGTCCTTCGGAACATTTCAGTGGCTGTGATCTGAAAGCCAGGGGCGCACTTTCCATTATGACATCCTGTTGATCAAATTCTTTTTGTTGTCGCTTATCGATCTTATAAGAGTAATTTTTAGACAATTAATATTTTTTATACAGTCTTAAACATTGAAAATAACACGAAAAAACGATACCCAAACTTCAACTTAGCACCAAATTTTCAATTTTAAAGCTATTCAAATTTCGTCAGACTCCGCCAAGTGTAATGCAGAATCGACTAATGAAAACTATTTTTGATTCTAGCAACATTGTGAGCAGCTACAATGCACGCAGTTGGAGAACTACCATCACAAAGACCACGGCGGTTTTTTTTTTTTTTTTTTATTATTAAAATATAAAAAAAAAAAAAAAAAAAATCAAACCAAAAAAATAAATAAATAGTATATTTTTTCTTTCCATAAAAAAAAAAAAAAAATCTACCTTACCAACTAATACCTCATAAAAACAACCACCCCGCATTAAATAATATATTTTTTGTTGTGCCGGGGCTCGGCCCTGTGCGGAGGAGGAAGTGTCCCCCCGGGTGTAATTTTAACTTAAAAAAAAAAAAAAAAAAAATGTTTTTGTTTTTTTCTTTATAGAAAGAAAAACAAATTCCAAGATATTCTTCTCTTTTCAGAGAGCGAGTAATGACGCTATAACCATAAGCCATATGGGGCTAGGACTATAAGGCTTGCTTCATTTAGAATTGGAACAAACTTTTGCTCATATTGTGGCGCTCCTGGTGGACGGATTTGGAAGTTCTTGGCGCCCACGTGTTGGAAATTTTGATATTCCGCAAATCGACTGCACTTTGTAAACAATCAACATGGAAGCCGAAAGAAGGGAAAAAATTGTGCACAGTTATTTGGAAAATCCATTGTGGTCTGCATCTAGGCTAGCTAACAGCTGAAATTGCCCAGAAATACCGTATGGCGCGTTATCAAACGGTATAAGGAAACATTGACGACGATTCGGAAGCCTTAAGCCAATCGTCGGAGTGGAACTGTCGACCGGAAACTGCGTGGTAAGATTTTGAAGACGATTAAGAGAAATCCCAATCTGTCGGACCGTGATTTGGCCAGAAAATTTGGTGCTGCCCATAGTACCGTGAGGAGAACTCGACTCCGGGAAGGAATCAAGTCGTATCGAGCTAGCAAACAGCCAAATCGGACCATAAAACAGAATAGTGTGGCCAAAATCCGTGCTCGGAAGCTATACGACCAGGTGCTGACCAAGTTCGACGGGTGTCTTCTAATGGACAATGAAACCTATGTCAAGGCTGACTTCGGGCAAATCCCAGGTCAAAAATTTTACTTGGCAACGGCTCGGGGGGATGTTCCAGCCAAATTTGTTTTTGCCGACAAATTTGCACGAAAATTCATGATTTGGCAGGGCATTTGCAGTTGTGGCAAAAAAACGAAAGTTTTCGTTACAAATAAGACAATGACGTCGGAACTATACCAAAAAGAGTGTCTCCAAAAACGAATTTTGCCGTTCATTCGATCCCACGATCATCCCGTAATGTTTTAAGCTGTCATTACAGCAAAGTCGTTCAAGAATGGTATGCAGAGAAAGGGGTCCAGGTTGTTCCGAAAAACCTTAACCCACCCAACTGACCCCAGTTCCGCCCTATTGAGAAATACTGGGCAATCATGAAGAGGAGACTCAAGGCAAAGGGAGAGGTTGTCAAAGACATCAATCAGATGAAGACCTGGTGGAATAAGATAGCTAAAACGATGGACGAAGAAGGCGTGCGCCGCCTAATGAGCCGTGTTACAGGAAAAAATCGAGAATTCCTTCGAAACCGTGACGAATAATTTTATCCGTATTTTTTCTTAAAAGTATGAAGAAAACACTACATTTGTATAAAAAAAGATCTTAAATTCAATAATAAATAACTGAAATGCAGGCAATTGTTTTTGTTCCAATTCTATCTGAAGCAAGCTTTATTTTGCTCCCCCCCTTCATGAAAAGATAGAATGGCGTATCCCTTTCTTCCCTCCTCCCCCCCCCCCCCACTATAAATTATTTTTTTTTGTTTTTCCCGGGCTTTTTTTTTATTTTTTCCTTTGTCTTTCTTTTCCTCTTTTTTTTTTTTTTTCTCTCCCGCGCGGGGGTTTCTCTTTTTTTTTTTGGTAGGTACCCCCTCCTCCCTCTCTGCCCCGGTTGCCTGCACGTGGCTAGGTGAGCGATTGAGGAGTGTCTTCGTGGAGATTATTGCGTGAAGAAACGTATCGATAACTGGTTCCGGTTGATGGTGACATGCAGTGTCTTCAACGAATTATTCCTCATCGTAGCTCTTTCTACGAGGTGTGCAAACGTTAATGCTAATGCTGATGCTATTTTAGTCAATGGAGACCTTGTGTAATTTTTTAATAAACTCGTTGTAGTTGGAAACCAGACAAGGCCACTCGCGTTGACATGATTTTTCTTGGGATTTTGTACTTTTAATTTGACGGCAACAGAATAAAAATCGGTTCCTAAACGGCTGAGAAACCGCGATAAGACACTATTTTTGACGCCCACATACATATCTACACAAACATACACACAGACATGTGCTCAGTTCATCCAACTGAGTCGACTTGAAACTCGACTCGAGTTTCCAAGCGATTTTTATACCCTTGTCTTGGTGTAAGAAGAGTAAAAACAAAAACAAACTAAAATTTTGAGAATTATTTAAATTGCTTTATCTCCGCTAACATTCGACAACCCATTGCCGACCATGGATCTGTGATATTACGCTCAACCGGAGGATTGAAACAATGTCATTTATATTTATCTCTTGAATATCACATGAGTGTATTTTATTACGCTCTCTTTTTCTGGTTTGCATTCATTTGTATTTGTTATAATAATATAATAGGTTGTGTCTTCTCTCTGTTGAACCTTATCTACGATAATCTGCTAGTTAGATTTCTTAATCGCTAAGAATATAATTATAATAATAGTAATAGTAGTTTAATTATAATGATATTAAGAATAGCAATCTCAACTTTGAAAGACAACCAAACAGACAGGCAGCATCAGCAGTGTGTTTTCAACCGATGAAAAGTTAAATGATAAATACTCGCCCGAATTACCTACGTGCACCAGTTTGGATACAAAGTGTCTAAGTTGGAAGCGATCAAAAAAAATTCGACGGCACGGCGCGTTGCTCTTCGAAGCATAATTAAACATCATTTAGATTAGATAGTAAATAAACAACACGCCGGTTACGCACTGACTGAACTGCGGTGGTGGCAGGATCCAATCGCGAAACCGAACACTCCTACGTTAGTGCCGTGTTTGCGCCTTCGGATGGCTTCTGACGAGTCTTCACCTGCACCTCCGTGAAACTGGTTCTAACGAGCCTGCCTTGGCTTTGGGGCTGACATCAGCCCGAGCGTGGCGTTCGGGTATTAATTATGTATCAACTTTGTATCGCTGCGGCTGCTGTTCATCGACTTTCTGCGTGGGAATACAGAAGAGAGGAACCTTATCTGGTTTGTAGTTGTTGTTGTTTTTTTTTTTGCGATATCCTAGCTCTGCCTGCCTGCTACGATCGCTGTTAATCTCAATTAAATTTTAGTAGCTAATTTTTTACACTCAACCTCACCTCCCCTCGCTTTCGGGGGGATATTTACATAGATTTGTGTGCGTGAGTGGTTCGGTTGTGGTTCTTGTTGCTTCCTAGATAGCCTTCTTCTTGGACAGTGCTCTGTTAATGTTTCTCAACGGTGAAATTTAAACTAAGAATGAAACGCTGGAAGGGAATAATTTACATGCTTCGGCTAACTCGCGTCGAGTCCTAGATTCTATTTCTACATGATTCCTAGCGAGTAATTTGCCTTGAAAGGTTTATTGCTATTCGGTTTCGGTTGATCCTAATCACGGTTGGGTTGGGGTTATCGAGCCGACCCAGAGCAGATGACCAAATTATTGCACCGCCAGCTGTGATGGATGATTCAATCTTAATTCAAAATAACAATTTTTTTAACGTGAAGTAAGATTCGACCATCCATTAATCCATTACCGAAGTCAATCGCTCTCGGTTGACTCGTTTTCCGGTTTCCCATATTTTATAAACATTCGGAATATAATCGCTCTTCTTTCCACTTGCTCGCAGCACTTGTTGTGGCACCAGGGCAGCAGGGATGTGCGTGGGAAAGTTTCCTTCCCCTCGGCGAGCGAGAAAGCATTTTGTTCAATATTTATATATTTACATATGCAGCTTCTCACTTGGCTCGATCCAGCCTGTCAGTCAGTTCATCACCGGGATTTGTTTGTCTCTCAGATGGGTGAGAGTAACGGACCGGGGGCATTAATTCAATTATTTAAATGTAATTGTACTCTGGTTTGTTGATTTTTCGATTCCTACCCCCGTCGCTTTCGACTGACAGCGCTTGCGAGGTTGAACAAAATGGAACACGGGTTGTCCCTAGGGATCCTATGGGATCTGCCCGTTCATGCGCATTTCGAGCTCTTCCTCCTCCTTGGTCAGCGGCACCGTAGAATGGTTGTACAGCCCTTGGGCCATCAGCTGCAGTGCCAGGGGGTTCTTCTCCGACGAAGTCTTCTTGATCTTGGCCCGTTTGTTTTGGAACCAAATTTTGATTTGCGACTCGTTGAGGTTCAGCTCGGCACTCAGCGCTTGGCGGCGCTTTTCCGTCAGGTAGCGGTTTTCGTTGAATTCGTTCTGTGAATTAGGAGAGAACGGAGATGGTGGAGAGGAGCAATTAGATCTCTGGTTGTTGGATGTAAACAAAGAGCTGTCACAGGCAGGCTTATTGCTGCCGTAAACCTACCTTCAGTCTTTGCAGCTGGGCAGTGGTGAATGCGGTGCGGGGGCGCTTTTCCTCACTTTCGCCCTTCTGTTTCGGTGGCTTTGTTCGCCGATAGCGTGGACCTGCGGAGAAGAAGTGAGCGAAAAGCGGTTGGAATTAATAAAAATGTCACTGACAGCAGCCGTGCGCGGTGTGAAACGAGTGAGGAACAACGGTTTTGAGCAAACGAGAGAGAGAGGGAGAGAATAAAACTGGTTACCAGTGCCGCTGTGCAAGAGTAGGTAATTATTAATGCTTGTTATCTAACTCAATTAAGGCGTTTGCGATATTGCACGGATGTATTATGGTTTCAGTTGAAAACCGAATGTATCGACTAGCGACAATCGATTTTACTGAGTGAACAGTAACGAGTGAATTTCTTCGCAGGGATGCCAGATAGTTTCTCAAAATGTCTGTAAGTAACATTGAAAAATGTCTGTATTTGTCGGTATTGAGCATTTTGTCGAAAATTTGCTCAAAGAAGGGGAGTTTTTTTTATTTGAGAGCAAGGTTAGGAATGTTTTCGCAAAAATAAGGTAAACTCATACTCTCTAATACATTGGTTTCGAGAGCCTTATTCATTTAATTTTTCTGTTTTACAACTGTCACAAAGTTTCGGGAGAATCTCTTAATTTTTAAGGAGTCTTGGCCTTTTCAAATTTACACAGATTTGTGAGGTCCTTGTAGCAATTAACGTATGCATTAAAAACAAGGACCGATTTCAGCGATTCTGGATGCGATCACCCTGCCACCAGGTGGTGAATCTACATGTGTATCGCCAATTGTAGCAACCCTGTTGCTGACCTGTGACAGCGTTATCAATGAAGATTGAGAGAGTTGCTGTGTAAGGCATAGTTTTTCGGTAGGTAAAATGTCGTCTTTTGTCATTATCATTGTTTCAACCATATGTAGTTCTAGAGAGATTCCATCTTCGGCAAAGTTATTGAATATGTCGAGTATCGTCTTATGACATTGTCATATTAGTTCCAGATTTTGCCTCAGAAATGGCACTGCAGTATATCTTAGCCAAGCTCTAAAGAATTGCTGTGTTTGGCAAATTTGTTCAGTATGTAATATGGAGGCATTTCACATTATCATATTTGTTGCAGATTGTTCTGCAGAGAAGAAGTTTATATCAGACAAATGAAGTTCTAGGGAGATACCGTCTTCGGCAAAATTATTGAATATGTTGAAGACCGGGACTTGACATTACAGGAAATCAGAGATGGCGTAACAGTCTATTTTTACTGTTGTCAAAGATGTTCATAGAGAACACCTTGGTAATCAATAAGCATTAGCATATGCATTAAATCAACCCTAAATCTGCATTTCAGTTGCTACAAGCATTATATTAGCAATATATCAGCATCTTGAATGCTATCTGTTGTAAAGTTGAATTTCAAATGCTATTTAACTGCTTGTAGCCTGTAAAAAGCATTTCAAATGCAAAATAAAAAAAAAATTAAGTGTGTAGCATTGATGAAGCATTATCATAGCATTGCAGTAAAGCAGCCTGATATTGGGTCAAAAGTGGCATTTATGTTGCATTTAAGGTGACTTAATTGCTTGAAAGGCTGCCGTAAAGACGCTTGGGAACTGCTTATTGGTTACCTGGGCACACATCTAACTCGAATTTGAAAAGTGCGTAAGAAATTTAACGGTCGCTTCAGAAAGACAACAAAAGGAGCAACATGATGGTGGCGCTGCTATCGCAAAATTCTTAAGTTGAAGTCAGTGGTAAATATGAAAACAGTAGGTTTCCGTTTTTGGCAACACATATTTTTTAGTAAATCCATCTAACGCTTAATGCAATTTCTGATTTAACTAGAATATTATCAACAATCAATGTGCAACTAGCGATTTAAAATAGTTCACTGTTGTAGAACCCCTAGTTCCGAAGTACACCTTGCAGTCTGCACCTTGCCATGCACCCTTGCGCTTTTCAGTACCTTTTGGTACAAGTATCTTTGTTTTTGTTTTGATTCGCTATGTTATTTTGACAGAATATTTGAGAGTGTATTGGTGTGAGTTACGGTCTTAGGGGCGAATCATTAAGCTTGAGACCGAGCTTGGGACCGGTGTGCTAGTACTTCCTGAGCCAAAAAAAAAATTCGTTTTCTTCATGATTATTTAGGGATCCTTTTAACATTGTACTTCAAGAAAATTTGTCTGAATAGAACTAAAATAACTCCAAGGAAATACTTGGTTTATTAGGTCCTGTTGCCAAAAACGGAAACCTACTGTATTTGTATTCACCACTGCCTAACTCAACATGCTGTTTGTGCGGCGTTAGTGTTTTTAACGAGGTATTAACATATTTTGATTTGAATTCGTACACTATTTTTTGAAGACATTTTTTTCTAACTAAGATGTGTGTTCCAACACAGAGGAACTAATCTGATAATGTCAAAAGACGAAAAATGACACACTGAAAATGTTTGCCGAAGGTGGCAACTCTTCAAAGCTTCATTTAGCAAAGATAGACTGCAGTGCAATCTCTGCGTCAAGATCTGGAACTAAAAAGACGACACATGACATAATGAAAAAGTTTATCCAAGACGGCATCTCTCTAGAGCTTCATTTAGCAAAGATATACTGCAGCGCTATCCTAGTGGCCAGATCTGGAGTTAATGTTATAATGTCAAAAGACGACAAATGGCATACCGAGAAACTTTGCCGAAGACGGCATTGCTCTAGGGCTTCATTTGGCAAAGATAGACTGCAGCGCCATCTCTGAAGCAAGATCTGTAACTAATCTGATAATCTCAAAAGACGACAAATTATGTACTGAAAAACTTTGCTGAACAGGGCAAGTCTCTAGAGCTTCCTTTGGCAAAGATAGGCTACAGCGCCATCTTTGCGGTACGAACTGGAACTAACTATAATTTCAAATGTATTTATTTTACATTCTGAACAACTTTGCTGATGACGGCAACTCTCTAGAGCTTCATTTGGCAATGATAGACTGCTTCAAATTTCGATCTGGATCTAACTTCAATTTCAAATGCCTTCATTTTACATTCTCTACAACTTTTTTCAAGACAGCAACTATCTAGAGCCTTATTTGGCAAAGATAGACTGCAGCGCCATCTTTTCGGCGCAATTGGGAACTAATCTGATAACGTCAAGTGACTAAATTTTTCATTCTCAACAGGTTTACCGAAGACGGCACACTTTGAAGCTCTATTGAACAAAGAAAGACTGCAGCGCCATTTTTTCCGGAAAATCTGGAACTTATCTTATTTTGCCAAATGGCTAAATTTTATACTTCAAACAACTTTATCCAAGACGGCTTCTCTCTAGACCTTCATTTACCAAAGATAGACCTCAGCGCTATCTTAGTGGCATGATCTGAAATTCATATTATAATGCCAAAAGACGACAAATGGCATACCGAGAAACTTTGCCCAAGACGGCAACTCTCTAAAGCTTCATTTGGCAAATACAGACTGCAGCGCCATCTCTGAAGCACGATCTGTAACTAATCTGATAATCTCAAAAAACGACAAATTATGTACTGAAAAACTTTGCCGAAGAGGGCAAGTCTCTAAAGCTTCCTTTGGCGAAGATAGGCTACAGCGCCATCTTTGCGGTACGAACTGGAACTAACTTTAATTTCAAATGTATTTATTTTACATTCTCAACAACTTTGCTGATGACGGCAACTCTCTAGAGCTTCATTTGGCAATGATAGACTGCTTCAAATTTCGATCTGGATCTAACTACAATTTCAAATGCCTTCATGTTACATTCTCAACAACTTTTTTCAAGACAGCAACTATCTAGAGCCTTATTTTTCAAAGATAGACTGCAGCGCCATCTTTTCGGCGCTATTGGGAACTAATCTGATTACGCCAAGTGACTAAATTTTTCATTCTCAACAGGTTTACCGAAGACGGCACTCTTTGAAGCTTTATTGAACAAAGATAAACTGCAGAGATGGCGCTCTGCGGCAAAATCTGGATTTAATCTGATACTGCAAAATGGCTCAATTTTATACTTAAAACAACTTTATCCAAGACGGCTTCTCTCCAGAGCTTCATTTAGCAAAGATATACTGCAGCGCTATCTTAGTGGCAAGATCTGGAATTCATATTATTATTTCAAAAGACGATAAATGGCATACCGAGAAACTTTGTCGAAGACGGCAACGATCTAGAGCTTCATTTGGCAAAGACAGACTGCAGCGCCATCTCTGAAGCAAGATCTATAACTAATATGATAATCTCAAAAGACGACAAATGATATACTGCGAAACTTTGCCGAAGACGGCAACTCTCTAGAGCTTCATTTGGCAAAGATAGGCTACAGCACCATCTTTGCGGCGCATTTTGGAACTAATCTGATAATGCCAAGTGACTAAATTTTACATTCTCAACAGCTTTACCGAAGACGGCAACTCTTTGAAGCTTCATTTAACAAAGATAGACTGCAGCGCCATCTCTGTGGCAAAATCTGAAACTAATATGATATTGCCAAATGGCTAAATTTTATATTTCAAACAACTTTATTCAAGAAGGTTTCTCTCTAGAGCTTCATTTACCAAAAGACTTCAGCGCTATACTAGTGGCAAGATCTGGAATTCATATTATAATGTCAAAAGACGATAAATGGATAGGAACTTTGTCGAAGACGGCAACTCTCTAGAGCTTCATTTGGCAAAGACAGACTGCAGCACCATCTCTGAAGCAAGATCTATAACTAATTTGATAATCTCAAAAGACGATAAATGATAAACTGAGAAACTTTTCCGAAGACGGCAACTCTCCAGAGCTTCATTTGGCGAAGATAGGCTGCAGTACCATCTCTGCGGTACGATCTGGAACTAACTATAATTTCAAATGTCTTCATTTTACATTCTCAACAGCTTTGCTGTTGACGGCAACTCTCTAGAGCTTCATTTGGCAACTCTTTTTTTTTTTTTTTCAGCCACTCGGCGCAGAAAGACTACGCGCCATCTTTTCGGCGTAATTGGGAACTAATCTGATAACTTCAAGTGACTACATTTTTCATTCTCAACAGGTTTACCGAAGACGGCAACTCTTTGAAGCTTCATTTAACAAAGATAGACTGCAGCGCCATTTTTTACGGAAAATCTGGAACTTATCTGATATTGCCAAATGGCTAAATTTAATCAAACAACTTTATCCAAGAGGCTCTCTCAGACTCATTACCAAAGAAGACTCAGCGTATCTTAGTGGCAAGATCTGGAATTCATATTATAATGTCAAAAGACGACAAATGGCATACCGAGAAACTTTGCCGAAGACGGCAACTCTCTAGAGCTTCATTTGGCAAAGATAGGCTACAGCACCATCTCTGCGGTATGATCTGGAACTAACTATAATTTCAAATGTCTTCATTTTAGATTCTCAACAACTTTACCGAAGGCGACAACTTTCTAGAGCATCGATCTGGAACTAACTACAATTTCAAATGTCTTCATTTTAGGCTCTCAACAACTTTGCCGAAGGCGTCAACTTTCTAGAGCTTCATTTGGCTAGGATAGACTGCAGCGCCATCTTTACAGTGTAATTTAGAACTAATCTGATAATGTCAAGTGACTACATTTTACATAGTTAACAACTTTACCCAAGAATCTAAGCTTCATTTGACAAAGATAGACTGCAGCTCCATCTCTGTGGCCAAATCTGGAACTAATCTGATAATGTCAAATGACTACATTTCATATTCAAAACAATTTTGCAGAAGACGGCAACTCTGAAGAGCTTCATTTGACAAAGATAGACTGCAGCGCCATCTTTGCAGTGTAATTAAGAACTAATCTGATAATGTCGAAGTGACTACCTTTTTCATTCTAACCAACTTTACCCAAGACTTTAAGCTTCATTTGACGAAGATAGACTGCAGCGCAATCTCTGTGGCAAAATCTGGAACTAATCTGATAAAATCAAATCTAGGTTTTTTTTTCATTAGGGCGAATCTAACATTGAGATATTCTCTCCAGTCTCGCTCTCTTTCATTTGTTACAACGCTATTAAAAACTTTCAAGGCATTCTTCAGTACAGATCGAAGCACATCAGTGCTGGCTAGCATACTCTACAAATAGTAGAATGAAAAACTTAAAGGTGATTGGAATATGAATGAAGGAGAACGTAATCAAAGGGAGTCTCTCAATGTTAGATTCGCCCTAATGAAAAAAAAACCCTAGAAATGACTACATTTTATATTCAAAACAATTTTGTAGAAGACGGCAACTCTGTAGAGCTTCATTTGACAAAGATAGAGTGCAGCGCCATCTCTGCATCACGATTTGGAACTAATATGATTATATCAAAAGAAGATTCGTTAGGCACTGAGAAACTTTGCTCAAGACGCGAATCCTCTTCAATGAGTCGGCAAAGTCTCAATGTTACCGGAAAGTGTTTTTTTTTTTGTCCCAATGCATTTTAGAGAACAGAACATTTCAAATTATGTATATCTGTAGAAACTTAAAAGCATCCTTTAGCATCACAGAGCAGCCGTCCAAATGAAGACTGTACATCAGCAACAATTTCCGGTGAGATCTATCTGATTATGACTAAATTTGAACGATACTGCTAAATACGTGCCATCATCAAAACACTAAGATTTGATGATGGAAGTGTATGCACAGTACCTATATCCATTTGATGTTTGTACTACTGTGTTTATGCGGGGCTTGTTGTTAGTGAAAGTGACCTCGGAATGGACGTGAGTAACCAGGCATTCTGAAATGGGTCACTGGAACCCAACAGAGCTGTCACCTTCCAACTGCCGGGCTAAAAATGTTTGTCTGCAAACACAAATGCAAACATTTTTCTTCCATAAAAACACTGCCGCGTTGGATTGTATATATACACACATATACACAGAACATTTCAAATGATGGATTAACATTGATTCTAAGTTAAAATTTCGAAATTCTTCGGGTTTAAATCCGGGTCAAGATTGACCCCAATGTCATATGTGTCACTTTTTGTGTACAACCAGCTTAAACTGATTTAAAAAAATATTTTTAAGCAAAAATAAAAAATTCCGTGAAATATTAGGAGTAAGAAAATTTCAGCCCGATTGGTTTGAAAATAAAAAGGATAGGCGTACATTGAAGTTGCGCCATTCGTCAGAATTGTCCCCAATCGCATAGTAAGGTTAGGAGTTATTTGAATATAATATTTTTTTCAGTTCCTTGATTATCGAGATTTTCAGCCCTGGGCTGGTTCATCTCCCGTCGTAGTCAGTCAAATACCTTTTCGTTATTTTCGTAACTTGTCCGGGGGTGAGATTAGAACTCGTGACTTTGGCGTGAGAGGTATGGATGCTAGCCTCTTCGCCGGGGTCGCCCCCAGAATATAATATTGGCTCCGCTACATTCCAAACGAAATCTTCACGTCTTGACTATCTGATAAGTTTCCTGAATTCCTATTGGGCTTGCCAGTAGGATAAATAGATTTGAAGTAAATGCGTTGGCATCCTAAAACGAATAAACTGTTAATTTACAGTTTTACAAACAACATTCTCTACGTAGCTGAATAACTCTCAAGTCATCAGTCAGCTATCAATAGAAGATATGGCGAAGCTCTCTTATTTTCCAAATATTTATGATGACTTTGCTTAGGGTTTGTTTGGATATAAAAGGAATTTCAAAACAGAGTGCTGAAACATCTGAGAAGATAAACAGTTTTCTGAGATACTTTCTTAAATATAGAATGCTTTAGGTCAACAACTAAACTATGCCAACTTTATATGGAAAATTAGATCGCTTCAGAACTATTTTCATCTTTTTGATGAATATTAATGTCTGTAAAAATCTGTAGCTTTATCGCAATATCTATACAATGTCTGTAATCTGTTTGAGGTCTGAGTGCATGATCCAATGTCTGTATAAATGCAGACCTGTCTGTATATCTGGCATCCCTGTTTCTGAGTGATAGATCATTGCACGATGGCATCATCAATGCAGTTTTGACAGTTCAGGGAGCTTGTTCACGTGGACTTGGAATATTTTCAGTAAGATCGGTTTGAGATTTTGTGCTCTAAATTTATTACGATTAAAGTAAAACAGCCGGAAAACAGACACCAGTGCTTATTTTTTTAATTTCCTGAATCTAATTGTACAGAATCCGGAAAAAAGCCAAAGAAAAATTTCGTTTGAGCGGTTCTAAATACCTTGTAAACAAGCTCCCTGAACTGTCAAAAAAGTGAGGTTAATACATTCCGTGCAATGATCTATTGGCACTCGTACGATTCATTCCACGGATTACACGCTCTTTCTAAACAACCCAAAATTGAGAACGATCGGCTCAAATCGGTCAAAAGTATGGTTACTCAAAAGTGAGTAAAGACAGTTAGGAGTAACACGTTGACAATAAGTAAACATCGATCGGATTCAAGCGAATGTTAACTGTTTGTCATCTTACCACTACGAGCTATCTTTACTCACTTTTGAGAAGCCATATTTTTGACTGATGCCTCAATTTTGGATTGTTTGGAAATAGCGTGTTGGAAGAGCTTGCCTCCGTTTTGACAAAAGAACGTGCTTTTCGCACAGTTTTGCCCCGCAAAAATGACGGTTATCGCAACCCTGCGGGAGGCTCAGCGTCCGTTCCTTTGTTGGAGCTTTCTTAGGAAGGTAATTAGCAGGAGGGGAAATATTTTTCCATCGAAAAGGAAACTAGAACCCGGCGTAATCTAAATAGCTTCGGTATGATAATTTTCGATGGAATTTTGAAGCTCTTTTGACAGCGGGTGCTAGTTTGCACCCACTGAGGGGTGCTCAGATAGCTCGCTCATGTAAATTAATCAAAATAAATAAGCATTCTAATTAACGAGCGCGGAGGAAGTAGTTCGTTCGCTTCTTAAGTAGACATATTAATTTATTCTTCTATTTTAATTAATATATTAGTGCGATAATTAATACACTTGCCAGAGTCTGCCTCTAGGCAGCCATGATGGCGTGCGCTCTGAAGGGCATTTTACTTTTATTTACTTCTGTTTTAGCTCTGTGGTATTTACAACCTGTCTCTTGGATATGAATATTTATCACACGAGCTACACATGGCTGTTGCACAGCGAGTCAAGCGATAATTTGACGTTTCAATACAAACAAGGAGAGCAAGTAGTCGCACTGAAAGAATGTTGTGAGCTGTTAACAGAAAATTGACTCTTGAAATTGAATTGAACTACGTCCCAACCCGGATTGACAAATTTGCCACCCTTCCAAGACGCTCAATCTGGTTCTCACATTTTCGGATTCCACGCTCATCAACGGCCCGAATAAATCAAATGCCGATTATTACCCTACTTAACGAACGACCATCGGAAAAATATGAGGGCCATGAATAAATTATCACCCTCCCGGATAAACGGATCCACGCTGATGCTGGTTATCCCCTTCTTCTCTCAGATAAACCCACCAGCCGCGCATAAATCAAACCCGCAATCAAATTTTGCCCCTTTCTAGCACCCTTCTCGAAGCAATCGAAAGCCCGGTGAACAAATTAGCGCGGATCTTCCTTATTCGGCCTATCGAAGGAGCGCGCGCCCGCACGCACCTCAACGCGCATTCCGCCATTTGACAGAGGAGCGTTCCACAAAAACCTTAGCGCGAACCGCGGGTAACAAATTGCTGAATACCAGCACGTCCCATCGGCCAACGGTCCATAAAGATCCCCACCGCCGTATCAAGCGCGATTGAGGTTATCTGCGGACAAATATGGTGCTTGCCAAGCGTGGCTATCTGCGATCGCGCATGTTTTTGCTCGAATTTTGACAGATGAGCTAGATTCGCGATCCACATGGTGCGATAATCCATTTCTGTCACAACGGCCGCGACCAGTTTACCGCGAGCGATTATCGCACACGGCGTTCTTTGATTGATTGAGGTCTTCATCGATTGGCGACGCCAGCGCCGCGCCGCCAACTGTCAAAGTTCTCACAACAGATGGTAAACAAACACTCTTGGACGGGGGGGTAGTTAGTCAAGAAAACGCCCTCTGGATAATTACCACTGGCTGTGTCTTCCAGTGCAACGTAATGGCATAATTGTCCCCTCTCGCGTACATGAGTTTGACATTTGCATAACTGCCACCGTTCGTCGTCGCCAGAAACATTGTCGCGTGATTAAGTCCATTGCATGCTCCGGTATATCCTGCTTATGACTTTATTAGATTTTCATGAGTCGGCGGAGGCAATTAGGTTCCTCAGAAATAGTGGCGTAATCAATATGCTTACTTCTTTCTTGCACGATTGTAAACAGTAGAACCAAGTCGAACGAAGTAAGTTGGGATTGTTTTGACAGGTCTGGTCCAAGCTGAGTGGAGGGGCGTTCCCATTTTAATACTGTTCTCTTCCACGAGTTGCACACATTGGAGGCCGAAACGTAATTATCTGTCACGCCATCTTTGGGCGATGGAACTTTGTTTAGAAGTCCCTGGTTGCGATCGAAATAAACGAGTGAAATCGGCACTCACATACTCTCTGATCCACTTAACAGACATTTGACAGACCGTGATTGTCAACACTTATCCAAATTAGTGGTGAAAATCCGCTTTGATCAAATCCACCATCTCTCCCAGCACTCTTTGTTTATTTATTTTCGTTTCTCCACTTTGAACTTTTCCAAATCGAAAACAAAACAAACCGAGCGCATCCGACACCACGGGAAGGGACCGCAGTCAGACAGAAGCGATGACATAGTTCAACGAGGGACCATAAAAACAGTAAGAACAGATGTCAACTGCTGCTGTTGGAAGACCCCCCTTCACCGACATCCCCTCGTCTGTCATTCTTTTTCTCTCTCTCTCTTCAGGAAATTAATATGTTCGATGATATGTTGGAATCACGTTGGAGCCGGATTTTATGGCTGGTGATGATCGATTTATGCCTCCGCTGTCACTGCCGCGCCACTCGAGCGTTCTTCCACCAATTATCGCTCCCGAACAATCTAGAAGTGGGACCCTGGGATGTTCAACGAAAGAAACAAATCAGGGAAGCGTGTCGGGTACAAATTTCCTCCCAGAAATAGCAGAGCGATCGTAAAACTGCCCGCTCCTCTGATATATCAAGATTCTAATGGGCTTAATGCACTGTGACTTGTGAGTTAATAAATTTTAATTATTTCGTAATAAAAGTGTACATTTGGAGAAAGAAACCCCGGTCGATTAAAACGTTCACCGACTTTATTCCTGAACGCGAGGCTTAGCCCCTTACGCTTATCTAGATCCATAGCTCCGGTCCGGGAACGATTTACGTTCGACTAAATTATCGATACTATATTAATTAACTTCAGTTCCAATGTGGCCTGACGATGGCGGCGTCGGTGGTGGTAGCCATTGCCTCGGAAGAAATAGAGCAATTCTGCGCCATCAGCAGGGCGGAGACCGAGCCCCCTCTTCCATTCGCATAGCGTAGCTTATCTGCTGACTGGCAGTCAATTTCGCAGCGCAGTTTTCCAACTTCTTTCGTGGAGGAGGAGGAGGAGGAGGAGGCGGAAGTGATTGCTTGCCGGACTCGCAAATGAATTTATTTATTTCTTCAATTAATCGACTATTTATTTCACTCTGGCCTGGAATCGTGGAGGAGCGCGGTTGGAAAAAGTGGAAATTTTCATTCGTCGAGACCAAATGAGTGCGGGAGCCTGGTTTGGGGGGGGGGGGGGGACTCCTATAGAAAAGATTACGATCATCATTATCCTTCGATTTCTTACGCCCGGGGCGCGCGGGGACCAATAGTGGTGAGAGACAGCGAGATTCAGTGCCTATCGGACGGACGTGGCGTAGTTTTAAATTGATCAATTTATCGGGAATAGTTGCTTGCTAAGGAGCTTTTGTTTTTGTTTTTGCAAAAAAAAAAAAAAAATGCTGGCAGAGAGGAGGGGATTGGGAATTGATTCGAACGAGGAGGAAGATTGTGATTACTTTAGAGATTAAGGAGTGTATCGAAAAGTAGTTATAAACATTCGATGCGTTATTACGCATAAACTACTGTATATATTTTTAGCGTGTAAGCGCCATTTGCTTTGTTTACATGTCAAAAATGATTATTCGGTTCATTCATTTCCGTTGATAAAGTTGTATTCAAAATGTCGCGAATTGAATTTGAGACTAAAAAGAAAATTCTGCACACTTGGTGCACCGAAAAGGGTGTTACTTACAACCAGATTGCGAAAAGAGTAAATGTTCACCCGGCAAGTGTAAAACGCATCATCGAAAAGTTTGGTAAGGAGTGCTCCCTCAAGGATTTACCAAGAAGTGGCCGGAAACCCGGCTCCAGCAACCCCGATTTGGACCAAAAAGTTGTGGATTATATTCAACGGAACAAATCTGCCTCTACTCGCGATCTAGCCAAGAAGTTCAGGACCAGCATCGGAATGATTCAACGAATCAAGCGCAGGAATGACTTGAAGACGTACAAAAAGCAGAAAGTGCCCAAACAAACTCCGGAACAAAAGTCTCGTGCCAAAACCAGGGCTCGAAAGCTGTACAGCTGCATTTTTGGACAATGTCGACCAGTGCATTTTGATGGATGACGAAACATACGTTAAAGAAGATTCAAGAACGCTACCGGGGCCGCAGTTTTATACTAAATCTGTTGGGGAACGTGTGCCAACCGCAGATACGACTGTTGCGATGGAGAAATTCGGTCAGAAGGTGCTCATTTGGCAAGCTATTTGCACATGTGGCTTGCGTTCTTCAATTTTCTATACAAAAGGAACTATAAATGCTGAGATTTATCAAAAGGAATGTTTGAAGAACAGGTTGCTACCATTGTATAGAAAGCACCAGTCCCCTCCTCTCTTCTGGCCAGATTTGGCATCGGCACATTACGCCAAATCCACTCTACAGTGGCTGACGGAGAATAACATCAAGTTCGTAGAAAAAGACATCAACCCACCAAACTGTCCCCAGTTGCGACCGATCGAACGCTATTGGGCAATAGTCAAGCGTATATTTAAGAAGGATGGTACAGTGTCCCAAAACATGACCGATTTTAAGAAAAATTGGGCAGCGGCATCCAGGAAGTGCACAAAGGTCACTGTGCAGAATTTGATGGCAGGTGTCAAATCAAAGGTACGGGCATTCTACAGAAATGAACATGATGACTAGTTTTTCCGTTTGGATCTTTTGTAAACATGTTAAGCTATAATAAACTGAAATAGTATGTTAATTTTAACCATGTTTTCATGCCTATTTTATTATTTGGAAGTTTATAACTACTTTTCGATACACTCCTTATTACTTTAGAATTGGAACAAACTTTTGCTCATATTGTGGCGCTCCTGGTGGACGGATTTGGAAGTTCTTGGCGCCCACGTGACATCAGCTTCACGTATGTATTTTTGACATTCCGCAAATCGACTGTACTTTGTAAACAATCAACATGGAAGCCGAAAGAAGGGAAAAAATTGTGCACAGTTATTTGGAAAATCCATTGTGGTCTGCATCTAGGCTAGCTAAACAGCTGAAATTGCCCAGAAATACCGTATGGCGCGTTATCAAACGGTATAAGGAAACATTGACGACGATTCGGAAGCCTCAAGCCAATCGTCGGAGTGGAACTGTCGACCGGAAACTGCGTGGTAAGATTTTGAAGACGATTAAGAGGAATCCCAATCTGTCGGACCGTGATTTGGCCAGACAATTCGGTGCTGCCCATAGTACCGTGAGGAGAACTCGACTCCGAGAAGGAATCAAGTCGTATCGAGCTAGCAAACAGCCAAATCGGACCATAAAACAGAATAGTGTGGCCAAAATCCGTGCTCGGAAGCTATACGACCAGGTGCTGACCAAGTTCGACGGGTGTCTTCTGATGGACGATGAAACCTATGTCAAGGCTGACTTCGGGCAAATCCCAGGTCAAAAATTTTACTTGGCAACGGCTCGGGGGGATGTTCCAGCCAAATTTAAATTTGTTTTTGCCGACAAATTTGCACGAAACTTCATGATTTGGCAGGGCATTTGCAGCTGTGGCAAAAAAACGAAAGTTTTCGTTACAGATAAGACAATGACGTCGGAACTATACCAAAAAGAGTGTCTCCAAAAACGAATTTTGCCGTTCATTCGATCCCACGACCATCCCGTAATGTTTTGGCCAGATTTGGCAAGCTGTCATTACAGCAAAGTCGTTCAAGAATGGTATGCAGAGAAAGGGGTCCAGGTTGTTCCGAAAAACCTTAATCCACCCAACTGCCCCCAGTTCCGTCCTATTGAAAAATACTGGGCAATCATGAAGAGGAGACTCAAGGCAAAGGGAAAGGTTGTCAAAGACATCAATCAGATGAAGACCTGGTGGAATAAGATAGCTAAAACGATGGACGAAGAAGGTGTGCGCCGCCTAATGAGCCGTGTTACAGGAAAAATTCGAGAATTCCTTCGAAACCGTGACAAATAATTTTATCCGTATTTTTTCTTAAAAGTATGAAGAAAACGCTACATTTGTATAAAAAAGATCTTGAATTCAATAATAAGTAACTGAAATACAGGCAATTGTTTTTGTTCCAATTCTATCTGAAGCAAGCTTTATATAATTGGATTTTTTTTTATATTTTTAAAATGCATTCTACATATCTAGGGTTTTTATTCATTAGGGCGAATCTACAATTGAGAGACTCTCTCTTGCCTCGTTCTCTTTCATTAATTACAGCGCCGTTATAAAACTATGGATTGATTCTCTAACACAGATCGCAAGATAAGAGTGGTGGTTAGCATATTGGGCAAACAGCCAAACGAAAAATGTGAAAATGATTTAGCTATTAAGAAGAGAAAGTAAACAGAGAGAGTCTCTCAATTGTAGATTCGCCCTAATGAAAAAAAAAAAACCTAGATATATTGAAAATTGTTGCTAGTAACCTCTGCACTTCAAGTTCTTGGATGTTAAGAGAAGTGCTCTTCCCAAAACTTGATAAACCCGCAGAGAACCGCTTTTAAAACCGCCGCACCAAGAAGCCGAACACAAAACGGCAAAGCTATCTACCTGGGGCCATAAAGCCACTGATCATTATATTTACATGAACTATCAGGGATGATCCACGGCGGCGACTGTCCCCCGGCGGCCGGAGCTTCTTTGGTTCGAAAGGCCCTCCTGGTGCGGCCTGTTGGTGGGTTGATAGAGAAAACAGAAGTTTTAAATCAAACAAAACGCGTAGCTCGGCAATTTTTGGAAGGTATGGAAAGGATCACAAATTAGGCACTATGCAAATAGCCTTAAGCAAGTCAAGCTGATTATAAGCTGAATATGCAACTACTTGGCTGAAAAAAAAATTTCTTTACTTCACGAATTCTTAATTTTCCAATGGTCGTTGGATATTCAGACAATTTCCTGATTAGCAAGAGACAATTTAGGCATTGGTTTGCCTATAAGCTTTGACAAATTATGCACCAATAGTGGTTGTCAATTTGACTGCTTTGAAATAATTTGAAAACAATCAGTCTGATCTGATGATGTATTCAAACCTTCATAAAATGGGGAGCTAAATTCCTTCGATTTGAATTCCTGAACGTAAAATGAAGGTTGCAGGAATACAAAAATGGCCATCACATTCACATCATCCCTTCAAATTGTTAAAGGCACTAATTTAATAATAACTCTAAAGATTTGGCAAGTGAAATCTTTGTAGTTTCTTAGATTTGCGCCATTTGCAGCCATAATGGTAGCGGTTTTTGCATTCGCAGGGCTACCAGGTCCCCTTTTAGAGACTTGGTCTTTATTTTAATACTAAGGTCTGTATCCGAAATAATCCGGACTCCTCAAAACATGAATATAACATAAATTTCGCATTATATTTCCGTCGTAGTTGTTTATTTCAGATTCATGGGATGTGTTTTAACAATTCGTGAAGACAAAACATAGTTATTCGGTATTTGCATAACATTTTCGAACTTTGCGCTTAACTCCGTCCATTAGGGTTTGTACAGACTCTTCAGAAATCGTAGAAGCCGTCTTTGTCCAAATTTGCTGGAAGTGTTTGATGTCTTTGATTCCTTGCTTCTTTCCAGAAAGCTTCCGCTTCATCAGAGCCCAATATCTCTCGATTGGTCGTAGCTCTGGGCAATTTGGCGGGTTTGAGGTTTTTGGTACCATGTTCACTTGATTTGCTTGGTACCACTCCATCACAGTTTTAGCATAGTGGCATGATGCCAAATCGGGCCAGAACAAAGGTTTTTCTTTGTGACTTTTGATGAAGGGTAGCAATCGCTTCTGCAGACACTCTTTCTGATAGATCTCCTTGTTGATTGTGCCTGTAGTGACGAAAGATTTACTCTTTTTGCCACACGTGCAAATTGCTTGCCACACAAGGTATTTTTTTGGGAAATTTCGATGCCTTCTTCGTTCTGAAATGCTCAGCTGTAGCATTTCTAGCCATAGCAGAATAAAAAGCCAGCCCTGGAAGCTGCTTGAAATCCTCCAGGACATAAGTTTCATCGTCCATAACAACGCATGAAAACTTCGTCAAATATTCGCAGTACAAACGTCGAGCCCGTGATTTTGCTGCCAAGTTCTGTTTGTCGTTGCGATTTGGAACTGTTTTTACTTTATACGACTTAAGTCCCAAACGTTGTTTTGATTTTTGGACAAAACCAGGCGACATCCCTATTTTACGAGTCACCGTTCGAATGGAGAGATTTGGATTTTTCGTTAATATCCTTTTCACCTTTCGGTTCATGACAGGATTAGCGCGTCCAATGTTTTTGTCACTTCTCGGTTTCCTTTCCACCGTCAAACGTTCCGAAAATGATTTGAGCACATCGTGAACAGTGGATTTAGGCAAATCCAATGTTTTTGCAAGGTCCCGTATTGACAAGTCAGGATTTGCCGTACGCCCGTACAAAATTCGCTCGCGCACTTGTTTTTCTTTCGTCGCCATCTTGAATACTAAACATGAAATGTAAACATCAATCATAGTCTTTTTCATCATAGACTCTCAGCTATACCACAGTGAAATGTTTTATTCCTTCGTGCTATATTTCAAAAGTTACATTGATTTGAAGGTGTCCGGATTAATGTGGATACAGACCTGAGTCTCTAAATTGTCTCTATTTTTAACAAAAGATCTCTAAATTCTCTGTTTTCAACAAAATGGTCTCTAAGGCACCTTTTTAAGTACTTTTTTGAGTTATCCTCTGATATTGGTAGCTGATTAGTATCAGTGTATAACCAGACAGTTTTTGTTTTAAGTTCGTTTTTTTTTCGCTATTTTACTTAATAGAGACACATAATGTGGGCTTCGAGGTCAAGCGGTTATTGGCGTCATTCGTCGTTCAAGCGATTACCATGAAGTTAGGGTTCGATTCCCACTCCAGCCTGGGGAACTTTTCGCAAAACGAAAATTTCCATACTCGTCCACTGGGTGTTAGGTTAACATTCGCTCTATGTTCAATGTTCAGTCTGTACAACCTCGAGTTGAAGACGGTGTAAATGTCTTTTAATTCCAGTTGGGATGTATGTACCTATCTAGAGTTCATTGGAAACATTTTATGAAATATTTTCTCATCACCATGAGGCCCCAGGAGTGGACAGTAATGTTTGCATATTTTACAAGTTAACCTACTTAATTTGAATAACAGGCTTCACAATGTTTTTCTTTAACTCTCCAGAAATAAGAACTGTGCTCTGTAGAGAACTGATGAAAACAAATTCAACTTTCATTGAGATTCTACACCTAATGAAATTCTGAAATGAAATCATCAATTGATGAACAAACTACCATCTACTTTCTAAGATAATTTGCTTGACGAATATTTGGGTTCACGTGATCCCAGTAACAACTTTTTTTTTTCTTTTTAGTCTCATTTTTTTTCTTTTATTATCGAGATTTTTAGCCCTGGGATGGTTCATGTCCCGTCGTTGTCACTCAAACACCTTTTTTTTTTTTGGGTATTTTCGTAAGTTGTCACATGTCACATGTTGAAGATTTTGGTAGTGGTATATTATGCAAGGTACCCCAATCTGACATGATTCTTAGAATACACTCAACCACCATATTGGGATTTTCCATCCAAATTTCAGAAGGCCTTGTTGAAATATTGTCTTCTCCGTACAAACAATGCTGGGCAGTCACATGTCACATGTTGAGAGGTTTCTATCTCACAGTCACAAAACCGACCGATACCTGTTTGACTTCTTTTTATCTTCTTCAAAACATATTCCAACGGACAGTGCCCCGTGAGTAATAAGTCTGCTGCATGATTTTTTTATTTGGATTTAGAATTTTTTCTGCGATTCCTTTGTTTGAAGCTATGAACAATTTGGATTGCTTTGGTGTGTCTTTTGCATTCCAGTTCAACAGAATCATATGTTCCTCCCATTTTTGAATTTCCATTTGTATAACACAATAAGATAGCCCACTGTAAGGTTTGGGTCCTATGAAATAAGTACTTGAACCTTGCGCATTATGGCTGGCAATCGTCCCTACTTTGGACTCCGAAGGACGCTAAGATTGAACAAAGTTCGCCGAACCACAAAGTTGGCCATCTACAAGACATTAAGTAGACCGGTAGTTCTCTACGGCCACGAAACATGGACATTGCAGGTGGAGGACCAACGCGCCCTTGGAGTCTTTGAACGGAAGGTGCTGCGTACGATCTACGGTGGAGTGCAGATTGAAGACGGAATTGCACCAGTTGCTGGGAGAACCTCCCATCGTACACATCGCCAAAATCGGTCGACTACGATGGGCTGGGCATGTCGTAAGAATTTAGGACGACAGCCCTGTGAAAATGGTTCTCGAAAACGAACCGACAGGTACAAGAAGAAGAGGCGCGCAACGAGCAAGGTGGATCGATCAAGCAGAAGGCGACCTGCGGACCCTCCGCAGACACCGAGGCCGGTGAGGTACAGCCATGGACCGATTACAATGGAAACAACTTCTGTGTACAGCAGAGGCCACACCGGCCTTAGTCTGATTGGTAAGGTAAGCTACTTGAACCTTGCCTAGCGAGTTGATCGGCTATTTCATTTCCTTCTATTCCACAATGGCCTGGTACCCAGTACAAGTGAACCTGGTTTTTGTCTGCCAGTTGTTTCAGCAATCTTTTGCATTCCCAAATCAATTTTGACTGACATGTGAATGATTTTAGAGCATTCAAAGCCGCCTGACTATCTGAAAGTATGCAAATCCTTGCATGTCTATAATTTTGTTTCAGATATAAAAATACACATTCTAATCAGGCATTTATTTCTGCAAGGAAAAAATTGTCCACTTTCCCATTGGAATTGAGATATTAAGCCCTGGGCCTATACCACAAAAGTTCAACTCAGTGGACGCAGTGGTTCTACGCCCGATCAAAAAAAAAAGCCCTGGGCCTGTAATTCCTGCTCCAGTTCGATCATTAGTTTTTGAACCATCAGTGTAGAAATTAATCGATCCTGGTAAGATATTTGGCCCTCCTGAATCCCAAATCTGACAGTTAGTTTCAACCACTTTGTACAGTTTACCCTAGAAATCCTCAGAGTACAGAGATATGCGGAAGCGGCTATCTTGAGCCAATCGAGCAGCGAGAGCTGTCAAAATCTGAGCCAAACGAGCATGTTTAATGTTTCGAATGCTAAGTATTGCAATGGAGTTTAAATAAATGAATTAAATTTGATATGCTTCAAAAATCAAAAATAAAACATTCGTATTCGGCAGAACTCGTGGTGTTAATAAATAATGTAATATTTTATTATTCTTTGTGTTCGATAATGTTTCTTGTGATGCTGAGATGAAAATTTGGCAAAATGTGTACAGTAGGCCATTTTTCACTTTAGTCAATTTTTTCCCCGGCCCCGGGGGGGGAAGGGGCCAAAGATTATAGTTTTTTTTCTTCTCAGAAGGAGTGCCCCGCCACAATTTTTTAAAAAAAATTCCGCCCCAGCGTCTAATTCTGTCTGTTTGTTTGGTTCGCAGATCCGTTCCGAAGTCAACATTAGTAATCCTCAGAGTACAGAGATATGCGATGATTCGATGATTTAACACCTCCGCGGTTAGTGCAAAACTTTGCAATACACTTCATAGTTGATATTTTTTTATGAATACTCATAATAAATCACTTGTACGTTATAAATGTAAGCAACAATGGGAGCTGACAACGACGAAGTCACGCACAAAGCTGTAACATTGTACTCTGCGGAAGTGTTGGCAGCCTTTGTAAACAAAACGAACACCGTTGCCAAACCGTCGGATTGAATTTCCGCATATCTCTGTACTCTGAGGATTACTAGTTTACCCTAGCAAAGGAAAATAACAAGCTGGTATCATATAAGCAACAAGTTCTGTTATCCCAGATATCGTTTTGATTTCCGCTGTTATCATGTAACAAATATAGTTATCACCATTGGCTAGTTTTTTTTTATCACATGTTATCATTTAAAACATACAATTTTTGACAAACGTTACGTATTGAATGAACAACTATAAATAGTACCAGCATATTTGAACAAGAAATTTTACTTTTTATTAAAAAATAATTTTTCAGATTTTAGCGTAAGAGTTTGATTTCAAATTGATAACATATCTCGAAACTATTTCAATAAATTTGCTTAAAACACAGGATTTGTTATCAAGATGTTCTCAGTGAGAATAAAATAAGCTATCATTATGAAATTCAACGAAAATTATTTTTTGTTATTCATTCTGTTATTTTGGCTGTTTATTCAGCCTCAATGATAACATATTCAGTGATCAAACAATGATAACCACGTATTAGAATTTGTTATCAATTTGGAATAATCCTTTGCTCGGGTATCCAGTCCTGTTATCATCTAGTCTTCGTTCATAACTGCCAATGGATTGATACGGAAGTCTTTCAGTACACTAAGATGCCCACCCAAGTAACATTGCTAACACCATCCTGATTTATGAAGTTTTATTAAAGTTTTATGAAAGCCACTTGAAATCAATTTGGTTTTATTATGGAACCAAAAGGTGCCAATAGGTTTCTTATTTTAGTCAGGTTTATGAGAACCTACACAGCTTGTTTACAACGATCTTAAAACCTTGTTGCTCAAATTCCTTTTACTCCTATCAAAGGATTTATTTCGACTTTATGAACTCTTAAAATACTGTATTGAAATGCCGTTTTAGGACTCATTGATATTATCTTATTATGGTCAGTTGAAAAAGCATTTTGAAACCATTTTGCCTCCAGTAAATGCATTAAACGGCAAATTGGCATTGAAGAAAGTCACCATAAGACCAAATGGTTTTATAATAGTCGTTGCGAAGAAAAATTGGCTTTATGGCAAAACTGTGATTTTTTTCCAATCGCCATATTGAAATATAAGATATAATTGAAATGTTGAAAAAATTATGCATCAAATTTTCAATGGTATGCAAATAAACTGTAGATCAGAGACTAATTTCGGAATTTTTTTAGATAATGTCATCCAATTCCAAGCACTTTTCAGGAAATTCATGATTGATTTATCGAATATATATTTTTTTAATTTGATTTATGTTGTTGTTAATTCGCATAATTTCAGAGGCGCAATAATTTTCGGATCTTATCATGCCAATATTCACCATAAAATTAATTGCGCATATAATTTGGATCATAATACGCTGTAGAAAACACAATTTGTTTTGAATACTTAGCTCTCAAACAAAATTTCCCGCAACACAAGACTTTTTTTTGCTGCTAAAGGGTGTCCACGATGAAATTGCCACACTATGAAATTGCTCTAACTTTTTAACCGTTGGGTAGAATTTAATGAAAATTTGGGTGGATTTAGTTCATAGTGCATTATTTACATCCTGCAAGTTTTAAAGTCCTGTGATCAAAACTCGCGGAAATGGAGTCGAAAGAACAGCTCGTACGTGATAAAATCTTGCGCATTCATCACGAGAACAAGGATCTCTCGCATCGTTCCATCGGTAAAACGTTGGGAATCGCAAATTCCACGGTGTCGCGATTGATTAAGCGGTTCGAGGAACGGTTGACCACCGATCGGAAGCCCAGAAGTGAAGGAAAAAGTATTCCGTACAACACCAAAAATCACAACCGCGTAGTTGGGGCCTTCAACCGAAATCCGAACGCCTCCGTTCGAGATGTGGCTAAGAAGCTGCACCTAAGCCGAAGTTTTGTCCAGAAGGCCAAAACTAAGGCTGGGCTTCGAACGTTCAAGGTACAAAAGGCCCCTAACCGCGACGAGAAGCAGAACAAGTCCGCCAAAACCCGTGCCAGGAAGTTGTACCTCAACATGCTGACGAAAGTTGAATGCTGCATCATGGACGACGAAACATATGTGAAGGCCGGCTTCAAACAGATCCCCGGCAACCTGTTTTTCACGGCCAAGGATAAGTTCAGCGTTCCGGAGCATGTCCGCACTCAGAAGATGTCCAAATTTGCGAAGAAATTCTTCTGGCCGGATTTGGCCTCATGCCACTACTCCAAGGACGTGCTGAAGTGGTATGCGGACAATAAGGTCAATTTCGTGCCGAAAATGTTCAACCCTCCCAACACTCCGGAGCTCCGCCCCATCGAGGAGTACTGGGCGATTATGAAGCAGCACCTTCTTAAACGACCTAAGGTAGTGAAGACAGTCGAGGAACTGAAGAAAGTATGGGTTTACATGCAAAAAACGGTTGATTCACAGGTTGTGCAGAATCTTATGGCCGGGGTTAAGGCCAAGGTGCGGGCATTTGCGTATGGACTGTAAATAAAATACGAGTAAAATGGTAAAATGAAGTTTAATAGTTATTTCTCAATCCCTGAAAATTTGATGGCAATCGGATGAAAACTCGAATTTTGCGAATCAATTTTGTGTGCGGCAATTTCATGGTGGACACCCTTTAAATGAATCAGAAAAGCAGAGAATCGAACAAAGCAGAACAACGAAAAACAACCTCGATTTCACAGAGAAGTTTGACAGCTGTGGCCATTTGGCCGCATTCTGGTTTTCATGGCAGCCAATAGGTTTTATGAAGGTTCTCAAGTGGTCATAACATCTTTCACTAGAACATTTTCAAAATCTTTATGTTCTTATAAAGGTTTTATTACCTTGTTTTCACAACCGTCTATAAAGTGGGCCATTTTGTACAAATTTCGGCTTTAAAGAAGCATAGAAGAGGTGTTGGTAGACAAAACGGTTTTGAATGTAGTTTTATCAACAAAGCCGGGAGACGGCTATACGGCTGGAATAAAACTAAAATTGTTACTTGGGCAGAGAGATTGCCCACTAAAAGTACATTAGTCCTTCGCATCCTTAGCGCACTCTTTTCAGCTTCCATTTGCACATATTGATGCAGTGGATGCTTATAAAGAATTGCATCCATGGCTTTTGATGGTGTACAGTGCAATACTCCTCATATGGCCATGTAGTCCAAGCGTTGAAATTTCTAATGCTTTTTTTGGGCCATATTTTGGTCTGTGTTGGGCCACCCAACTAGTGAAGCATATACAATATATATATACAAGTAAAATAACAAACTGATATCTAATAAGTAGCACGTTTTGTTTTCTCAGATATCATTTTGAATTCACCTGTTATTGCATAACAAAATTAGTCATCAACATTGAAGAATTTTGCTATCATCTGTTAACAATTTTTAAAGACCATTTTTGACGAACGATACTGAATACTACCAGCATGGTGAAGAATGCAAAATATCACCAGCATGTAATGGATATTTCACCAGAAGCAGTACTTCAGTTATTAGTGTATGTATTTAATATCATGATGATAACTTAATTTGAAATTATCTGAAGTAATTTGTTCATATCACAAAATTTGATATCAAAATGAACTCATGATGATAATAAAACGAGTCAATGTTGTGATATCCAATGAATATTTTGGCTGTTTATTTAGCCGGAATGATAACATATTTAGTGATCAAACAGTGATAATCAGATATTAGAACTTGTTATCACTTTGGTATAAACCTTTGCTCGGTAGATCCAATGAATCATTTTAGGTTTAAGTCCCCAATTTCTACCAAACGTTTTTTTGATCACCCAGAGAGCACGCGTGGCTTTACTTATTCGGTGTTCTTATTTTGAATGACTCCTAGATATTTTACACGTGTCGAATATTGTCAGATAGATCCATCAATAGTCACACTTTTAAGTGAAAGTTTTCTTCTGCGGGTACACGGAACCATTGAGCTTATTCTCTAGAATCTATTGATTTAACGACATTTCACTTACTTTTCAATTAACTGGCTCATTGACTATAAATACGTATGATGATAATTTTTAGAATTTACACTTCTTCGAAATCTTAGATCGAAAATATTTAAAAAAAAAACCTCACTGCAACCTAACTGAATAAAGTAAGATCAAACCATCAGCAACATTAAGATGACTTTTCCACGGTCTTAAAAGCCTTTTCTTTGAAGTCATTTCGGAACATTCTCAATTCATCTCAGTTTTTGTTCATTGTCTCTAATATATAAATATAACAACTTAAGACAACAATTTTTCAATTCAGATCACCCAAGCAAAAAAAACATAAAAAGTATTAGTTAAATGACAATGTTACAGTACATTTTCCAGGTTTTAATGCATTTTACGAGCGCTAGTCATAGTCTTAAAAACCACAATAAAACCTAAACTGATTGTTGGTCATTATGAGTGATATTCACATGGAGATATGATGATATAAAAATTATGATGATTGACATAATTAAGAATAAAAAACAATGTTTTTGATGTTATTGAAGGAATAATAGAAAACTTAGTTTGAAATATATACTCCAATCACAAACACCACATAACGTAAAATAATTGTTTAAGACGGGAAGATATTAAGGCATCTTCTGAACTCATCGATTTGAGTGAACAGTACATTCTAAAAATTAATGAATTTAAGGCGTTACGTTTTCCTTAAAACTCATAGATATATTGAAACTTAAATTTAAATATCATGTGGTTTTAAGTTCATTTGGATGGGTTCAAAATTGTCATTCGAAACATATAATACATGTTCAAGTTTCAAGTCACAATCTATCACAAACTTTTTTATTTACTTCTGAAAATTTGTTTTGACTTTAAATTTTACTTCATCAAACACCGAAAAAGAAGACGCAAGACTGAATTATGTGTTGTAACTAAAAAAAACATAAATTTACACGTAGGCTTTTTGTAAATCTTTGAGTCGATTTCACGTGTCTTGATAATTTTATCCGGAAAGGTGCTGAAAATATTTGCAGTTTGGAAGCATATCAGTATGAATTTAATTACAAAATTTGGTTCAAATCTTTCGTAGCATATCAGGAAAGCGCCGACTGCACAGCCATTGAAAAAAAAAGTTGCTCATCACTGTCCGCACTTGGCACAACCAATCATTCCAAAGACCCTTTTTCTTCCCTTAAATCACTGAACGGGACAGATTTTTTGCCTAGGGGTGAGACAGCTACTACTCTGAGTTGTTTTGATTCACCGAGTGACTCGCGAGTAACTCAATATATAACTTAAAATCAAATCAATCTTCATCGGCTCTTATCGGTTGCTAGGGTTTCGAAAAGTTTGATTCCAATTTGTTTGGACATTGTGGACATTCTGCTAATGGCAATACAAGATGGCACAACGGTGAGCCGTATTCCACGCCAATGGGAGTTCAGGGAATGTTTAATATGTGATACGTGGTACGGACGGCTTTACTCAAGTGCAATGATGAGGCATGATAGCGATATGTATATATTGGTAATTTACTAAACACCGATTCTAAGAAGCTTGAGTTGGAAGTTGGAATGCAGCGGGCTGAGCTCATTCGTCTCTTCTCCTGCTCTTGTTCCAAAGCACCAGTTCATAGTCTGGCCGCTGGCGGCTGATGCTGCCCTAGCAAATAGCAGGTCAAGACAAAACAGATTTGTCTGTTTATTCAAAGTATGACTAAATTGGAGATATAAAAATTACTTCTACACGAAAAAGGGCAAAGCCTTAAACCAATAGTAATAAAAAATATATCAAATTGTACGAGGATATCAGATACTCGAGAGCTCATGTACTATCGTCGGTTGGTTTGACAGTGGCTGTGCAAAAAATAGCGAGAAAACAAATGACAGTGCTCGCTTGCTGAGCAACGAGGGTTACTCGAGGTACCTCAAAAGCAAATCTGAAATTACTCGATCGATGAGGAGCATGTCAATTGCCCCTTGTTTTTCTACCTCCACCTCTAAGTGTTTTTTTCCCAAACTTTTTCTCCCCCCTTTTTTCTTTTCCCCCCCCAAATAATTTTTTTAAAAAAAATTGAAATTTAAAACCCCCCAATAACCAAAACTAAAATTCCCAAAAACTTTTACAAACAAAAAAAAAAAACCACACACCCCCACCCTTCTCCAAAAAAAAATTTTTAATATTTTCCCATTTTCATTTCCCCTTTTCACAAAAAAAAAAAGAACATTAAAATACAGACGATAGGAGCATATACAAAATTTCATTACTTTGATTTACGTCACGGTATGTAAACTATTATTTCGAGTTTTGTATTAACATTCCAAGAACCAACGTGCATGTGTCTAAGAAGACTTAAATTTGCATGATTTTTAAGTGTGTAGATTTTCAATCTTCTCTCAGCCTGACTTTGTTTGTGTGCAAGATTGCTAATTATTTCAGTTACAAAAACACAACTTGTGCAATCTAATGCAATCGAAAACAAAATACTCATGCGTAGAAAATAAAGCTTGTTCAGATGGTATGAATGAAATTTGTTCTTAGATCTAACAATCCACTTCTAGGAATATATGCTCTACTAAATTTCCAAAGCCTCCTAGTAAAATCAATTTTCAAATCCACCAATTAAGATCCGATCAATTTCCAATTCCTACACTAGACTTAGTCACTCTAAATAAATTAAACCTTCAGTAGAACTACAGGTATACCTCGATTATTTTTACACGACACTAAGCATTTCCAGTGCTGATTTCTCTAAAATGGTTAATCAATTACGGAAAACAATAACACCATCATAAAGAAGAAACCTTCCCCAACGTCATGATTGTTTTTGGTGGATTGATTTGCCATTTCGGAGAAATCATTGCTGAAAGAGCTAAGTGTCATGTACATGTAATCGAGGTACACATGTAATTAAATAATTTAGTAATACAAAATAGTTCAAATAATAGGTTCAAATTTATTTTTTATTTCAGAATCATTATTTATACTTTGTGATGCCGGAAAGCCACGTTTTTCCAAACTAAGCAAACAATTTTTTTTTTTTATTGTATCTCGATAAGTTTTTTTTTGCGATAACAACGAGCATGAAATTATTCAAAACTGTGTTTACAAACGGTGAGATAAATTGATGATTTACAAACCTGTAACAAATCAATGCTCTGATCTTTTTTAACCAAATGATTTCAGCGCCGAAATCAAAATTATTGATCCTTCAGGCCTTCAATTCACATTTCGAATAGAACAAGCCAATTTACGCCTATCTACACAAACATCGATACCATAAGCTCATATTGAAATTTAATAATCTAACTCACTATCCACCTCCCGCATCCTCCCCAATAGATTTAGTTCAATTGCACAATCCCAAAACCGTTCTCCTCACCCTTCCACCCACCCATCCTACCCATCAATCACAGAGGCAATCATCGCCAAAAACAACAAAAGCCAAAAACACGACTCACCCGAACTCGGTCGATCGCTGTACCGGGTGCAGTACACCCAGGCCGGCCACAAGTTTCCGCCTCCCTCGCCATCCTTACTGCTTCCCGTCTCCGACCGGGCATCGTCCGAGGACATTCCACCATCGTTGTTGTTGCTGCTGCTGCCGCCGCCGCCGTTGTGACTTCCATTCGACATTCCACTGCCATCGCCGTGGCTTCGATCGCTGCCGTTGTTGCCCGGCAAGCTGGACGCCACCGTGGCCGTCGGTTTCGGAATGGGCCGTGGGCTTAGCTTTGGACTGGCGCTGGACGTGTTGCTGCTGCTGATGCAACTGTTGGGGGTACCTGCCGCGCTTCCGTTGCTCGAACCTATCGTCATCGATGCCCCGTTGGAGGCCACATGCTGTCCAATTTGCGAGACAGTTTTGCACAGCGATCCTAGCGGTGGCATCGAGTGGGGATGGATGACCACTGCTGCCGCAGCTTTAGCCTGACTTTCGAGGAGCTTTGCCTGGAACTTCCGGTGGCTGTTGATGATCTCCTCGTGAAGCTTCGGGTAACTGGTCGCGCTGAAGCCGTTCAGAAGTGCTGCCCGAGGATCTATGCTGGGCATGGTTTTGGTGCTGAAGTCGTACAGAGTTGGGATCCGTGGGTGGTAATGGTTATTGTTGAACATGAGCATGCTGGCGGCAGTAGGAGTTTGAGGTTCGTAGCAGGTCGAGTCCTGTGACTCACTATCCGTGTGGTAGGGATTGTGGCTACTGCTACCATTGCTGGAACACAAACGGGGGGACTTGCTGATTTCGTACGGACGGAAGAGGCTGTCTCGCCTGTGGTGCAATGATGCTCCGTTAGGGCTGTTCGAATCTGAGCTGCATGGTGGACTGGCCATGGGACTGGGTGGTTGTTGGGTGGCGGTGGGAGCCACTGGCGTTTTACCAAAACAATCGCTCAGAATATTGTGGATCGAAAACGTAATACTTGGTTGGTGCTGTGCAGGGGGTGGAGGTATTTGATCAGTGACCTCCTGTTTGATATGCAACGGAGATATCGGTACCAGTGGCGACATCTCTTCGGCAGTAGGCGAAACTCGCGTGGTTCTCGTTGCGGTCTGGGTCATCATCGTTGCGGTTGCGGAATTGACCGGACTCTGGCTATGGTGATGATGATGGTGATGGGGCGGACTGGGAGCACTCTGAGGACTGCAACGATCTTCCAATGCCATGCTGGCTGATGATTCGAATGTCTTCTTTAAAAAAAAAAAAACTACACTTCACTTCCCTTCAAGGTTAATCAAATTGTTTACCAAATTGTTTTGCTTTCGCACTTGAATAATTTCGTCAAAATCTTTTGCACACCTTCACGCTTATCAATCGTCACTTGACGACTTGTCGTTCATTCATTCACTTCACTTCACAGTCGAATGCGCACACGTCAACAGTAGGAGGCAGCGGACTCATGTGCTTCCACGAGGACCGACACCGACGAAGTGTAACGAAGGGTGTGTGTAGTGTCCGAGAAAAATCACTGCCCGGTCAATGGAAAAACAAACACGCGCCCGGCTGATCTCACCGCAATGATGGAATCTTCCTTCTATCGACACAATTCACCATCCAAAGAAAGAATGCGAAGAACACTATCTACGACCAATGATCCGATCGCGCGCGCGCTCACCCGAGAGAGAGCTCTATCCTCTATTATAAATTGTGATGTGACATAGTCAAATGTCACCTGTGATCTGAGGCTCTGTGACTGACAGCTGAGTGAGAGCTCAACCAAACTGACTGGTTTGTTTTTTGCTGCGGCTGCTGATTCTCCTGGTATC
>JAHHFK020004318.1:0-24693 GCA_024533555.2 Aedes koreicus | reverse complement strand
CATTCTGCAAAATCTTCAACGTGCTGCATTTCAATACGACCCTTTGGTTGATTTCAGTATATATCCGCACTGAAAGTCGCCATTGAATCAATGAGCGAAGTTTTTTCTCATTGTAATGAATAGTAGCTCCCAAATGAAACACCATAATTGTGTTGTGCAAGTGACAAAGTTAAATTAACGCCACTAAATCCTCCACCAGAGCCTTTGCGCTCATTGGTGTCTGGATCAGGAAGTGATTCTAAACATTTTCTGCAGAACATCCAGAGTTATAATGGTTGTTTTCAAATGACTTCGTTTGGAGCAACGCACATAATAAGAGAACAATTCATGCCGATAATTATGGTAACGTTTCGTTTCCGTTTTTAATCCGTTTAACGTTTTCTTGGACATTGAACCTTACTTTACAGCAACACATTTTTACAATTCAAAAAATTATCACATATCAGTAAAAAATTAAGTCTAAATAATTGGAATTGAAACCTTATTGCAAATAAACGTCTTCATTTATAACTCCCTCTGCAATTTTCCATTAAGTAAATTAATGATAGGTAGAACAACGTCTGCCAGGCCAGCTAATAATCTAATAAAAAAATATTTTATTCATACAGCATGTGTTCAAGGAAATGAATGAATGAATGGTGTTTGTTTCAGTTTGAAATGAGCTAGTCAAGCTGAAAAAATTTTAACAACTCTTTATGCTTATTTTACTCAATTGATTAAATATATGCAAAACTGTTTTTATCATATTGTTTGACATTCATCCTAAAAAATAATTATTGAGACATCAACGCACACTTCCATATTCCGTTCAACAAAAATGAGTAAAGATTATCTATTTAACAATTGTTAACATCTGAGTAAACTTGACTCAGATTCTCCCACAGGCACGTTAACTCATTTTTGAGTTAATGTGTGTTTACCCATTTCTGCGTAAGTGCCCTTTTGACCAGACTGAGTGAATTTTGACTCAAAAATGAGTTACTTTAGAATAGCGTGTAGTTTTTCTCGATAACAATCCGACGGGCGAACGAAGAAGAGGCGGAACGAGCAAGGTGGATTGATCAAGTAGGCGACCTGTGGACACTTCGCAGACACGAGGCGAGGGATTCCATCCAGAATGTGCCGGAAATCCCAAAAATCATACCCGATCATCATTGATTTGGATGAAACTTGGCACATGAGTTCGGTACGTTGGAAAAAAAAATTCCACTGGTGTTAAGATAATTTGGGTTCAAGAGTAACTTTTGAGATGGGCGTATGTGTTTTTTCCAACATTTTACTTGAAAAATCGTAGTTCAAAAACCATTACATTTAGAGAAAAACTTTATATAAGGGAATTGTAGGGAACTAAAAAACCTTTCTTAAAAAAATATACACAGAAAAAAAATTTGTTTTTCATCAAGAAAAATCAAAAATAATTACTAAAAATAAAATATCTAAAAAAACATATTTTTAATATTTTTTTTATTTGTTGTATGAAAATTTGAGGAAAAAAAACACGTTTTAAAAAAAACTCTAGGATGGACGCTCTTATAATAAAAAAGTTTTTCAAATAGCGAACTTTGGTGTATATTTCAAATTTTGGTTATTCATTCTTATAAATAAATTTTGATGTTACAATATGGTTTTGGAGATCATTACAAACAATAATGATAATAATGATAAACCACGTAAACGCAACCGTTTTCAAGATATTTCTGATTTTCTTTCAATAAAATTTCAAAACCTCAAAAAATACGCCCTTTTCATAAATTACTCGTGATATTAAAACAACAATAGCTAACGATTGTTTCTCTTGTGTTTTTAGCCTTTTTAAAACACATGTATGTGCCTCTTACTTACTCTTAACAGCTCGTCGATTGAAAAAGCTTCACTTAAAGTTATAAGACAAAAATAATGAATTATGGTTGGATTTATATTTATATATACCATTTATTAGTCTCGGTCATTGATAATATTACATAAACATTATATAAACTATTGATTGCTTTTATATATATTATGAATCCTGCCTTCTTCGTCATTCGAAAACAGTTTTACAAAAACTTCGTTTTCTGAAATTGGAACGAATGAGTGGTACTTTTGTGTACCTGCAATCGTTTTAGTCTGTCGGTAAATTTCATTCCATTCTGCTACCCCCTGTTCATACTCTTCATGTGATACATAACAAAACGACATTTTTGTTAAACAATCATCACTTTTTTTGGTTCGCCCATTCGAATAACTCTAATGCACTTTTTATAGGGTGTTCATGTTGTACAGCAAGGCTTGCATATCTTGCCATTCGTTTTAATGTACCACCAATTGCATCGCAAGGTCCCTTACCGTGGGATGTTGCGAAAAAATGCCATTCAGCATCAATATTGTATTTCTTTTTAAACTTACAAAGGCTTGCAAAGTTCTTCCTATTTTTATATTGGGATGCTGCCCCGTCAGACATAAACGTAGCTTTCTTTACTTTAATTTTTGTTTGCAAAAAGCTTATTAGTTTTGAAATAAACACCACCATTTTTAAGAATTCCAGATTCCGTGTAATAAATGACAAAAGGGTGAATAGTGGCTTGCTCATTACTCCAATAACTACTTTGAACAGCATCTTGAAAAACAAATGAATAATTTTCAGAAAAATCACAAATTATTATTACTGCGCCGTCTTTAAGACAACTTTTATAATCTCTCAAGAAACTAGACTGCTGAGATTTGACAAAATCGTGGGATACTAATTGTTCCAACTTTTCACAAAAATAAGCAATAAATTCATCAATTGGTTTAACAAGTGTCTCTAAACTACATCTATCAGTTGAAATCCATTGCTCAAAAGATATTTCAACTAAACCACGTTTTTCTAATTTGTCTGTTAAACTACTCTCAAAATCTGAAAAGCCTGGACATCGTTCGCATTCACGGAGGTAACATTTTTTAGTTCTAGTTGATGAGCTACATAATATTTCTTCAAAACACAATTTATAATCATTCTCGAATGAATATTTTCTAAGACCATGAAGCATCAAGTTAATGTTCTCATGAATGGTGCAAACACAAATGTTATGAGAACCTGTGCTGCCAAGTAATTTGCAATGCTTTGGTCTTAGTGCTGCAAAAGAGCTAAACCCAACAGCATTTTGATGCATCTCTTGAAATTTAATGAAAGCTTCTCTTAATGAACAAACTAAAAGGCGCTTTTGAATATGAACCCTCTTACCTTCACTCCTCACTGAAACGTAGTCGTTCATACCAGGGGTTGCTCGTGTAATCTCATCACTGTCGTAAAATTGCAAAATTTGGTTTTTTATTTCCGGGTTCAGACCGTGTCCCAGCTTTTCGTTAGGGGCAGCTAAAACACCTTCGTGCTTTGCAAGGAATTTAGCTTGTGATACGATGTACTTGTTTGTTATTCCAAATTCTGCCATTACTTGATCGTCCCTCGAAGTTTCTGGATCAGCATACCGGTCCTTTAGCTGCGCGATTATTTCGTCATATTCGGCTGCTTTCACTTTCAATTGTTCCAGGTCATCCTCCTCCGCTTGATCCCCAAATATGTGTGTCCGAATGCCGTTTGAAACATCTTTGAACTTTTTGCGGGCATAATTTACGTTCAGGAACTTTTTAGCCGATATTGGCGAAACGTTGATTCCAGCTACGCCCTTGTTAAATAGCTCAATATTATGGCGCCTTGAATAATCTTGCACACTGCTATCAGATGGCACTGACATTAATGATATTGCCGATGGCGTTTCCTCGAGACCATACAAGTCTACTTGCCGTGATGTAGATGGTTGTGGATCCATAATGTTAGTAACTGATGGTTTCTCACTAGGCTCCGAAATTGCAGCATGGGATTGTTCCGTTCTATTTAAATGCAAACGACAATTATCACAAATCATCAAAGAAGTGTCCAAATGTGTTTTGCCCATAAACTTGAGTTTTTTGACATTTTGTTCGGTTAATTTACGAAGGTTTTTTGAGCACCGTTTAGTGGGAAACGGCATACAACACTTCTTCATGTTAAACTCCATTTTCAGTTCACTCAGATAGATTTTACTGATGAATGCGACTATGTATGAGCATATATATTGGCTGTGGTACCTTTGGAAATGCAGGTATAAAACATCTCTGGTAGTTTACAGGCCGCGTACATTAGCTGTTTTTTTTATGAGAAGATATACCTGACATACGTTATAGCTGCTATTTGTCTACCTACCTTAAACAATATGTGTTACTTTCATCGCTACATCACCGAACTGTTCGGAGTGTAGTTTTCACACACTACACCCGACCTCTAACATCGTTGGAGCTTGGCAAAATAGTCAGCAGTTCGATTAATATGCTTCTTCTATATGACCCTCCGCATAATTTCATCATCTGTCCATTTCACACTTGTCGCCCCTGCGACATCTATCTCGCTGTTACTTTCATCGCTTTAGCAAATTCGCTCCCTTCATTCTCTGAGCGGCCCGACCGATACAGCCATAAAACAATTATAAATATATTGATTGCAATATTAAAACAATAGTGCTATTTATCTTGTTCTTTTCAAATGAGTCTTCTTATCATCCTGATATCAAAAGAAAAGAGGACATTAGAGTAATGTGAACGTTATAATATGAAGATCTTGGAAAATTTATCATGTATAATTAATTTTCATTTATAATAATGAATAACCAAAATTTGAAATATGCACCAAAGTTCGCTCTTCGGAAAACTTTTTTATTATAAGAGCGTCCATCCTAGAGTTTTTTTCAAAACGTGTCTTTTTTTCTCAAATTTCCACAAAACAAATTTGAAAAATATTAAAAATATGTTTTTTTTTTATATTTGATTTTTAGTATTTATTTTCGATTTTTCTTTATGAAAAAAAATTTTTTTTTTCAGTGTACATTTTTTTTACAAAGCCTTTTTAGTTCTCTACAACTCCCCCATATAAAGTTTTTCTCTAAATGTAATGGTTTTGGAACTACGATTTTTCAAGTAAAATGTTGGAAAAAAAAACATACACCCATCTCAAAAGTTACTCTTGAATCCAAATAATCTTAACACCAGTGGATTTTTTTTTTCAACATACCGAAGACGTGTACCAAGTTTCATCAAAATCGAAGATAGTTGAGTTTGGTGACCGACCGATTTGGCGTGGAATCAGTCCATTGCGAAATGCTGTTGATTTTTCATCCAAGTTACGATCAATTTTTTTTCATCCAAGTTACGATCAATAGCAAGAATGGAACAAAATCAAGCGAAATTGTATTACAATCTTACTTTCTTAGTTTGGGTGTAGAGCGAATTACGAACAACTTAACCTAACACCAAGTAGACCAGGACAGGAACTGTGTGAGGTAAAAGTTCACCTCTCCATGCTCCCTGTTCACCCACGTCGTCACATTGGGGATGAGCCGGTGGGTCCACCTTCCATTCTCCGCGTTGTCTCACTCCTGCTGTCACTTGACCATGGAGTCTAGCCTCGCCGTCTTCCTCACATTACTGGTTCCTCTCCGTTGATAACATTCGATATCCTCTGCTAGGGTTACGCAGATTGGAATCATCCCGGCGATAACGCAAACTGCCTCCGACGAGATGGTTCTGTACGCACTCGCGACTCTAATTGCCATCAGACGAAACACGCTGTTCAACTTCCTGCGGTTACGTTTCGTTTTGAGCGCGGCTCCCCATGCTGGAACGCCGTACCGCAGTATCGAGGATGATACGGCCACCAGAAGTCGCCTACTGCTGCCTTTCGGACCACCGACGTTCGGCATGATCATTGCAAGCGCACTGACCATTTTAGCCGCCTTTTCGCAGGAATAGTCTACATGGGTGTTGAAATTCAACCGGTCATCGATCATCACTCCTAGATGTCTTAAAGCCCGCACGGACGGTATTACGTGCCCTCCTACGGTAATCTGCATCCACTGGATCTTTTGGCAGTTGCTGACCAGCATCACTTCCGTTTTGTAGTGAGCAAGCTGCAACTTGACTGCATTCATTCAGTTTTCAACTGCGTCGGTCGACTCCGCCACCAGCAGTTCTACTTCTTCCAGCGACTCTCCGGTTATCGTGAGGACGACATCATCCGCGAATCCGAAGATCTTCACGCCCTTGGGCAACTTCAGTTTTAGGACTCCGTTGTACATTATGTTCCACAGCGTTGGGCCGAGTATGGAGCCTTGCGAAACGCCCGCCGTAACCCTAATCGACTTCTGCCCCGAGTACGTTTCGTAGACCAGAATCCGGTTTTGGAAGCAACTCTTAAGAATTCTACACAAGTAGTGGGGGACCCGCTTACCATGCAGCGCTGTGGCGATGGCCTCCCAGCTGGCACTGTTAAAAGCGTTTTTGACGTCGATCGTTACTACCGCGCAGAACCGATTGCCACACCTCTTCTTCTTGGACGCTCTCTCTGCAACTTCAGTGACCGTCCTGATTGCATCCACCGTCGATCTCCCTTTTCGGAATCCAAACTGCTTTTCAGATAAGCAGGTCTCGCCCTCCGTGAACTGCGTCAGTCGATTAAGGATAATCCTTTCCAGAAGCTTCCCCAGTGTATCCAAGAGGCATATGGGCCTATACGATGCTGGATTCCCCGGCGGTTTCCCTGGTTTCGGCAGCAGCACCAATGTCTGGATCTTCCACTTATCCGGAAAGTAACCATCTGCTAGGCATTTCTGCAGCACCATCCTGAACAAGTCTGGAAACGCCAGTATCGCAGTTTTTAGAGCCACGTTTGGAATGCCATCCGGACCCGGAGCTTTCTTCAGCTTCAGACCTTTCGCCACTAATGACAGCTCGTCGTTGGAGACTTGCATACCTGCAATGGTTACTCGGTCTTCATCTTCATATGGTGTAGGCGGCCACGTCGTCGAATCACGCTGCGGGAAAAGACCCTCAACGATGATCTTCAGCTTATCCGGGCACATTTCCGCTGGCGTCACTGAACCCCTGATCTACGCTGTTACGACCCGATAAGCGTTGCCCCAAGGGTCAGCGTCAGCTTCCCGGCACAACTCCTTGAAGCAGTTGGATTGGCTGAGTTTAATCTCCCGTTTGAAGGCCGCTCTAGCTTCACGGAAGATTATCTTACGCTCCTCTCTGACCGTTTCAGACCTTGTTCTCTGAAAGCGTCTTCTAGCTCTGAGACAAGCAGCACGAAGACTAGCAAGAGTTTCGTTCCACCAGTCGTTCCACCAGTAATGGGCGTGTGTGTGTGTGTGTGTGTGTGTGTGTGTGTGTGTGTGTGTGTGTGTGTGTGTGTGTGTGTGTGTGTGTGTGTGTGTGTGTGTGTGTGTGTGTGTGTGTGCATTACAAATAATGTCACATCGGTTTCTCAGCCGTTCGTGAACCGATTTCAGTTCTGCTGACGGCAATATTCCCATCGAACGTTATTGATTTTTTTTTCATTTGGACTTTTCGTTACGAAGATATGAACGAAACAGTACTTTACGGCATATTATAATAGTAATCTAACACTTTAGTCTCCGATTATATACTGAGCTATTTGTGTACCGATTTTAGTTTTGTTGGTGCCAAAGTTTCCAAATAACTGGTCAAAATTTCATTATGATTCGATAATCCTTCATGGAGATATGACCTAAACAATACCTGAGAACACATTATTGTGAGATGGAAATATACTCGTTGCAGTTCAAAACCGAACAAGACCACTCCCCTCAATCGATGCCGCTTGCATTCTATTGTTCCGCATCTGGTGCGTTGTATAGCACATACAGCAGACTAGCCACATTTACTATAACTACACAATTTTCAACGAACATGTACTTATTAAGCATCTTGAATCCATATCGATAATCAAAATTGACGCTTAGGATTGTCTAACAATTCATTCTATGGACTTATTATATGGAATTTCTAATATATAAGTAATTTCCCCTTTTATATAACTAACATTATCAGGTCGTTAAAGACTATTAATCTAATATATATATGTAATTTCCCCTTTTATATAACTAACATAAACAGGTCGTTAAAGACTATTAACAGCAATATTTTTATCACATCGATAAACAATATGTTCAGGATTGACAAATAGTTCATTTTATAAACTGAATGTATGATATATCGAATATTCCTGGATCTTCCTGGAATTTCTGATGAACATATGTATCCAGTACCATATTGGCCACATTTGAGTTCGTAATTCTGGTGAAGTGTAAGAAGGGTTCAGTCTCACCATCGGTGGATTAATTCGGGTTTTTGCTGTATGTTTTGGGTAATTATCTTGTTGGAAAATAAAGTAGTTTTCCAACCGAACCTTCAATAAAGACTCCTCGAAGTTTTCGTTCAAAATGTCTATGTATATGTCTGCTGTCATAATTCCATTCATTCAAACCAAGTTTCCAACACCAGCAAAAGAAAAACATCCCCAAACCAGCACGTTCCCACAGCCGTGTTGTACAGTCCCTTGCAAATTACGTTCCTGAAGACTTTCTCCATCCTTTCGCCAAACCCGATCACGCCGCTTCCGGTTAAAGATTTCAGATTTCAACTCGTCTCCAAAATTCTTGGGGCTTATCAGCATGTTCCCGAGCGAAGCGCAGACGCTTTCGTTTATTCACCTTGCTGATAACTGGTAGTCTCCGTGTGTATCTGCTGTTCAATCCATGTGCTGCTATTCGACAGCGTATAGTTCGATCAGGTATCGGTAGCTCTAGCTCCTTTGGATCTTCTTGGATTTCGCGAATGAAACTGACATTGATGCAACATTTTAAAATTCATCAAGAAAAATTGAAGTATAAAAAGTTATCAGATATTTATTAATACCTGAAGTCCAGTAGAGGTTGCAGGCTTCGAACTAGATTGGCAGTATTATGATGAACTACAAATTAATCAAACTTGTTGGGAGGTTTGCTCAAGAGCTGCCAATCGTCGTTTGAAGTGTTTGTGCTTTGTTATTCAGTGTGTACGTGATTCTTCAGGGAATCTACAAGACAAAGCGTCACGCATTCCTTGAGGACTGATGGAATGTTGTATGCTCCATACTGCCATACTCCATACTGGTGGACGCATTATTGTCCCATATTACAAATCATCAATTTCGGAAAAATGCCTAGTCGATTTGTCCCAATTGAAAATTGGACGCATATTTGTCCCACTAGAACAAAAATTGCTTCCGGTGGGACAAATACGCGTCCATATTTTAGGTGGCAAGAATTCACAAATCGTACTTACGATTTTTCTAGAATTAACAACACCTGTTTGTATTATATTCTGGAAGTCTAAAAAAATATCCGCATATGCGACAGATATGCTTCCACCGCTAGTGCCTTGGTGAAAATCTACGAGTGATAGAGTGATAGACTGTGATGAACATTCACAAAACTGCACTTCACACTTCGATCTAAGTTCTGAAATAATGATGTTTTGTTAAAACACAAGTACCTATTCCAACATTCGTCATCCTTTTATTGTCCCTCGTAGAACGAATAACTCCCGAAGCGCCATTGAGCCGATAACTCCGCCGTTAAACTTAACAAGATTAACGAAAGCCATAAAATCCTACACACAAAAGCCGTGAAAAATTTATCGTTCTACACTCATGCGGTATGAAAACTGAGCTCCGAACGCGCACGATATTACGGTGGACGATCCGAAACAGGCGTGCGCAAGCATCATATCGACCGCTGCCGGGAACGAAGGTTCCGTTGACGGTGGCTCTGCTAATTTATGGCCGACTCCCAAAAGTGTTAGCTGATACCTCTTCGCGCTGTCTCGGTGTTTTACAGCAGTGTTCTTTTCTTATGCTTTCTGTTAGTTTAATTTTAATCTTATCTCTCCCGAGACTCGTCGTGTAAGGATGATGGGAACGCGTTAGCCGATTGCGTGACCCACCGGCAGCGTCCCCGCCTGGTCCCGAATGCCGCAGCTTCCGCGATAATCAAATTAACCCTGTTATGTTTATGTTTCCTCGGTTTACAACCCCACTTTTGTACGGCTGATGGTTCGGTTGTCGTTGCCGATGTCGCGTACAAATGTGCATCTGATCCGAGGAGGTCCAGCCGAGCTTGAGGGTGGTCGGCCGATCGTGATGCATCTCGGGTTGTAATCTTAATCGAATTAAGGAGAATTTGATTGAAATGAAAGATAGTGTGCGGTTCGTGTCGAGCCAACGGATATTTATTGGTGGTTTACGATCGGGAGTTTGATGACAATCAATATGTTTGCTAGTTCGTATGTCGTACTGGAAATATTTGCGTTTAATGATTTTGTGTCTGAAATATGGTGTTTTACTAATTTGTTGGTGTTCACAGTGATTCCATTCCATACAAAAGGCGGAAAAAAGTCTAAAAATGGAATTTACATAGCTAAGTTATGTGTTTCCAAGTAATTTTTTGCCGCTGATTTCAAATATGTTATCTAAATTGTCGTATTAGGCCACAATTTCGAGATATGGCCACTTTATGGCCTCCTGGAGTATCCGGAACATCCGATAAAATGGTGAATTCATTAGTCTCGTCCTAAAGCAATACGATTCTTTTCAAAACCATTTGTACATAAAATGGAAGAAGCAAAGCGATGTGGAGAACAATGTACGGCTCTAAGTGGCCGTGTCATGGTCTTCCGGAAGTTCCGGAACATTCGTAAAATTTGATAACTCAGCAATTCGAAACCAAAAAGATGAAGTGGATCTTAGAATTCTGCAATACTAGGTAGGTTTGTTCCTTTTCGAAAAATATATGACTCGAATTTTTCATTTTGTCATTAGGGTGATCCATTTTAAATAGGGTGGTCCAAAAAACGAAATTTTAGAAAATATATATTTCTCAAAGAATTATAACTTTTGAACCATTGGACCGATTTTCAATTTTTTATGATGAAAGTATATGAAAAATAATAAGTTATTGTTTTAAGAATTAGTATGAATATAAAAAAAAATCTTAGAAATAATTAAAGAAATGTCCAGTTTTTATTATTTTAGTGTCGACTACAATTTTCAAGTTTATTTCAATTAAGGAAATTCAGACGATATAACGTTAAGTCATTATAATGATTGTAATGATTTATTCCAATATGTGTGTTCATTCTTTTTACCCTTTTTACAAAAGAAGGGTATACAGATCGCTTGGAAAATCGACTTTTGGTCCGAGGCCCGGAGTACCGAGTGATATATAACATTCGACTCAGCTAGTCAAGATTGTATTTTTTGGGTTTTAATTATCAACTTATCAAATAAACAATAACAAAACTTCATCCGCATGCTTTCTACGACGCAGCAAACATGGTAAAATAAGTTTAACGTATGAAATGACAACAATAACTGAAATTTATTACTTTGAAAATGCGAAGTGGCAGTGCATCTTTCCAAGGAGCCAGGATGCAGGATCGTTTCTCTTTAAGAATCCCGGGCATTGCATCAGCAATCGGTTTTCTAAGCAATCTATATTTTTCCTTTGTAAAAATGTATGGTAAAAATCGTGTTACTCTAGAACGAAAGTGATGCACAACTCTTCAGATATTCCGCATATTCCGGATGATCCGGAAGACCATGCAGTAACCAGTCGAAATCAAAAATTGGTTACAACAGTGAATTCGTTCTCACATTGCATGTAAATTGATTTGAAAATAAACACTTAAATTTATCCACCTATCGTGAGATCTGACCATTTTAACACTTTCCTGGGAGTACTAGGAATAAGAACCCGGATGTGGTCATTATGGTCCTGGAAACTTGATATCATCACCGCATTGCACTTTTTTTGAGTTCTCATGTTATTTGATGTGTCACATGATGGGTTTCGATCAAAAACTGAATGTGGCCACTTTCCCGGGAGTAGCCGGTACATCAACCCGGATGAGGCCAATGTAGTTCTGAACTTTTGATATCATGACCATTGGACTTATTTTTGAACTCGCATGTAATTTGAGGTGCCGCATGATGGGTTTTGATCTTAGGCCAAAATTGGCCGCTTCCCCGGGGGAATTTCCGGAACCAGTGAACCGATTCAAATAATTTAAAAGCAAAGTATAGGACTACAGTACCTTTCATTTGGTAGCTGTTTCATTCAAATCGGTTCAGTAGTTGCTTGGGAAACTGAGTTAAAAGTTTCGTTACACACATACACTATCAACACACATACACACACAGACATTCAGTGCATCGAGCTGAGTTCGTTGTGTATCACACTCGCCAGGTCCTCCAGGCTTTGGGTCAAAAGTCGGTTTTCCAAGATATATATATATATATAATTTTATATATATAAAAAAAAAAAAAAAATATATATATATATATATATATATATATACTATATAGATATATATATAAAGACAGATATATATATAGTATATAATATATATATATATATATATATATATATATATATATATATATATATATATATATATATATATATATATATATATATATATATATATATATATATATATATATATATATATATATATATATATATATATATATATATATATATATATATATATATATATATATATATATATATATATATATATATATATATATACGTTTTCTTGAAAGAAGGGTAAGACCAATTTCAAGGGATTCCCAGACATTCCAGGCCTCCCAGAACCGTAGTTGCGCAAGTTTGCGCAAGATGAAACCCACATTTTCGGAAAGCTGGTAAAAAAATCTTCAAAATAAGCCTATTGTGGTGTATGTGCGCATGTGTGCTCACATTTGAAAACTTAGTTAAAGTTTTTTTCCGATTCTCCATACATTTTATATGGGAGTAAAAACCACGACTATGCAGGACCCATGCTTTGAAATATTGTAGAGAGCACAATTTTCATCCAATCTTCACACAATTTTGGAAAAAGAAATTTCAAATAGTGTACAAAATTAGAAAAATATATTTATTGTAAAATGACGAAGTTGATTTTTCGACTTTTTCCGCTTTGGAATCACTGTGCGCCGTGCTATAGTAAACGCGCCAATGTTTGCGAGTGTTCAACTCAAGGTCTGTAACCACATTAATCCGGACACCTTCAAATTACTGTAACTGTAGGTATAGCTGGGAGTCTTTGAAGAAAAAGCCTATCGTTGATGATTACATTCCATGTTTAGTGTTCAAGATGGCGACGAATGTAAAGCACGTGCGCGAGCGGATTTTTTGCTCGGACGTAAAGCAAATCCTGACTGATCAATACGGGAAAAAGCAAAAAAAATGGAATTACCTAGATCCACCAGACGTCTCACGGTGTGCCCCCCCCCAAAACGGGGCCTTTGATGGTCGAGAGGAAACCCAGAAGTGTTAAAAACAGTTTAAAATGTGATCATGTCATGAACCGAAAGTTGAAGAAGATGTTCAAGGAAACCCCGAATCTCTCGGTTCGAACGCTGGAGCGTAAAATAGGTATGTCACCTGGTTTTGTCCAAAGGTCAGCACAGCGTTTGGGGTTGAAGTCGTAAAACGTAAAAACAGTTCTAAATCGCAATGACAAACAGAACTTGCCAGCAAAATTACGGGCTCGACGTTTGTACTGCGAATATTTGACGAAGTTTTTATGCGTTGTTGTGGACAATGAAGCTTTTGTCCTGGAGGATATCCGGCGGCTTCCAGGGCTGGTTTTCTATTCTGCTATGACCAGAAATGCTACAGGTGATCATTTCAGGACGAAGAAATCATCGAAATTTCCCAAAAAAGCTCATTTGGCAAGCAATTTTCACGTGTGGAAGAAAAGAGTAAATCTTTTGTCACTGCAGGCACAATCATCAAGGAGATTTACCTGCAGAAGGGATTGCTACCCTTCATTGAAAACCACTAAGAAAAACTTTCGTTTTTTTCCCGATTTGGCATCATGCCATTGTGCTAAAACTGTGATGGAGTGGTACCAAGCAAAACAAGTGAACATTGTACCAAAAACCTCAAACTCCGCCAAATTGTCTAGAGCTACGATTCATCGAGAGATATTGGGCTCCATTAGCAGTTTTTTTTTTTTTTTTTTTTTTTTTTTTTTTTTTTTTTTTTTTTTTTTTTTTTTTTTTTTTTTTTTTTTTTTTTTTTTTTTTTTTTTTTTTTTTTTTTTTTTTAAAAAAAAAAAAAAAAAAAAAAAAAAAAAAAAAAAAAAAAAAAAAAAAGCAAGGAATCAAACACTTCCAGCAAATTTGGACAAAGACGGCTTTACGATTTCTGAAGAGTCTGTACAAACCCTAATGGACGGAGTTAAGCGCAAAGTTCGAACTTGGTATCAGAAAGGGGTATCGGCGCGTTCTTCCAACTTGGTCGAGGCATTCATGTGTGAAAAAGTTGCCACACCAACGTTCAAAAGTACCTGAACCAAATGGACAGCTTTCAATGAACACTTGAAGATGCGATGGAGGATCATTGCCCTGATTTTCTCATATGTAGCACGTAGTAAAATGTTTCTTTTATTCTATAACAAGAGTGATAGAATTGTGTAATCGCATGGAAATTCATCGGAAATGATCTCACACATGCATCCGTCAGACCATTCTTAACGGCTTTTGAGAGAATATTATCTGAAAATCTCACATGCGCTGCATGCACATCGCATGTTACCAATTACTACACGGCCAGCCATTTTAACTCAGTTTTGAGTCGTTTTTGACTCACTTTCGTCAAAAGTGGAGTCACTCAAATTTGAGTAAATGTAACTGGCATTGACAAGAGCAATAAGTAAAGAACGCTTTATAACCCTAACCAATCTTACTTTCAGTAAGAAATTTCAAAATAAGGTAAGCAATCAAATGACCACGGCAAATGTACTAAGTATTCATTACACAACATATAGCGGGGAAAGGAGAGATTCTACCTGAACACCCAAGTGAAACGATTTGGATCAGGAGCATGGGACTGCCTCCTCCCTATTGTTGACATTTCGCGTAACGAGGGCCCTTCTGACCTTGAACGATTACGGGTTTATTCTGTCAATCGAGAGCTCGATTCTAGTGTTTTGAGTGTGAAGTTGCATTTGGAAGGAGAATATCTTCCTTATAATCGCGGGTTTCGCGAAAGTGTCTCTGCATATGGAAGCCCGCACTATAAATGTTTTTAGCCCTTCATACAGGAACTTCCTGATGATCACAGACAACTATAGAATCCTGATCAAATCATTTTTCAGATTATTCCACTGCTATGGAAAGTTACCTTGCTACAATAGATGGTAGTTTTATATCATCATCATCATTGAGGATGTACGGTATGCAAAAAAAAGTTTATCCGCCCTCAGTGAAAAATTAGATTTCTTTCAAAAAATAAACCGCACCAGAAAATTGAAACACGTTTAATTGTTGTTCAGTTGATTATTATTTATGCAAAAAAAAAAAAAAAAAAAAAAAAAAAAAAAAAAACCACAAATTCTCTTGCATTTGAAACATGATGATAGAAAAAAAAAGTTAAAAAATATCAACAAAAAAAAAGTATATCCACCGCTCTGGCTCACATAGTTTTAGTACTTGACCTTGAACCACAATTGCACAGCCACAATAACTACTCGACATCGTCGTAGCAAGAACTCAACAAGCTTGGCAGTTGTTTCCGGGTTGATTTTGTCCCATTCAGTTGAGGATTACCTGCCGGAACTGCTGGATGCTGGTTGGTTTTTGCTCCTGGACCTTAATTTTCAAAATTGACCAGAGATGCTCGATCGGATTAGGGTCGGGAGACTGTCCTGGCCATTCCATAACCTTGATACCGCTTTTCCTTGAACCACTTTGAAACCAGCTTTGAGGTGTGCTTCGGATCTCTCCGCCTTGTTGGGACGTATATCTGCGCCCCAACTTTAGCTTTTGTCTTTTTTCGCTGGTAGTTTTCGCTTCAAAATGTCCAAATAAACCTCCTTGGTCATGATTCCATCAATAAACTCAATTTCTCCAACGCTGTATGTAGCCATAGAACCCCACACCATGACTCTACCGGCACAAAAAAAAATCAAAGTCATGCTCAGTTGGTTAAAAAATCAATGTTAGTAAAATAGCTCACCACCGCCATGCTTGACTGTAGGCTACGTAAATACTCCTTCTTCAAACTTTCACCGGTTCGCCGCCATTTTCTTGTGATACCATCAGACCCAAACAGCATTACTTTCGTCTCATCTGACAAAATTACCTTATTCCAGTCATTACTGGTCTATAAAATGTGGTCCTGGGCCCACTTCAATATTTTTTTAATATTTTTTGCGGACAACCATGGCTTCTTACTCTGCCCTTAAGACCCTTCTTATGAAGACGATTTGGTATGGATTCTGATGTCAGTTGAATGGAAAACTCGATTGCAATCTGTTTCGCAATTTTTGGAGCTTGGAGCTGATAAGGAGTGTATCGAAAATAAGCTATCCACAAACTTTCTTTCAAATTTTGTTGAAAACCGATATATTATTCATACAAAAAATTGATCCTTTATTGTACGAGGTTAAACTTGAACATAATGAAGACCGGATGAAATTTAAGTTATTCCTTCACGAATTTTCGAACTTTGGATCGAATGCTCTTCATCAAGTTCCGGACAAGTGTTGCATCGCATTTTTTGGACGCTTGAGCCCAATTTTTTTTGAACTCCTGCATGTTCTCAGCTGCTCTATCAGTCTTCTTGAAGACCCTCTTCATGATTGTCCAGTAACGTTCGATGGGTCGAAACTGAGGGCAATTTGGTGGATTGATATTTTTCTCAACGAAATCTATACCCTTTTCCGCAAGCCAATTGAGAGTGGTTTTGGCATAGTGAGCCGACGCTAAATCCGGCCAAAACAGTGGAGGCGTACTATGCTTCTTATATAAAGGCAACAATCTCTTCTGGAGACACTCAGATCGATAGATTTCCGCATTTATAGTTCCGGTAGTGTAAAAAATGGTTGACTTCAAACCACAGGAACATATTGCTTGCCATACCAGTACCTTTCGACCGAATTTCTCCACTTGAATCGACCTGTCCGCATCGCTCACATCCTCCCCAACGACGGCAGTAAAGTATTGTGGATCTGGAAGGGTTTTTGAGTCCTCCTTTACATAGGTCTCCTCGTCCATCAAAACGCATGCATCCGGACGCTGCAAAAGACGCGAATACAATTTTCGGGACTTGTTGCTGCTCGCTTCTTCTGTTCTGCACTTTGTTTCGAGATTTTCTGCTTCTTGTAGGTCTTCAGATGGTTTCGCCTCTTGATACGCTGGATCATTCCGACACTCGTTCCTGCTTTTTTGGCCAAATCACGTATTGACATTGATTTGTTCTTCATGATTAGAGATACCACTTTCTGCTCCAGTTTCGGGTTGGAAGAACCGGGTTTTCTGCCTCTTCCTGGTAGCTCATCCAAAGAATAGTGTTCCCCAAACTTATTAATGATGGTTTTAACACTCGCATGATGAATTCCAAACCGCTTCGCCAATTTTCGCATAATTACAATAATTAATTACCCTTCTCACTTAGCCATGTGTCCAGAACCTTAATTTTCACTTCCTTTTCAATACGCGACATTTTGAGAACCCAGAATTTCAACCGCACAAACAAGTAAACAAAAGAAAGCTGACAGTCAAACGCACAGCATGCAGTGTTCAGAGCATAAAAAACCATCACAAATACATGCGTACAACGCAAATGTATGTGGATAGCTTATATTCGATACACTCCTTACTGTCAGTTCGGCCAGTTGTCCTTGAAGGACGCCCCGATCGCTTAGCTGGTGAGATAGAACCACGTTTTTTGTAAATCTGCACAATCCTAGCGACCGTATCTTTGTGAAGCTGGACAATATCGGCAATATCACGGTAGCTTTTGCCATTTTTGTGATGTTCTATAATCAAATTTCGGATGCTGATCGAAATTTGTGCATTTTTGAGCATTTTGTAACAAATAGCTTCCAATTTTGAACACGAAACTGAAATTTTGAGCACGAAAACTTCAAGCAGCACTAAATGACAGCTAGACACAATGTTTACATTTGAGAAAATTGCAGAATACACATTAAAACTCTGTAAAACACCTCTAAATCGTAGTATTCGTTTGGGAGTGGATACACTTTTTTTGCGTAATTTTTTACCCTTTTTCGTAATTCATGACATAAAATCTCAAGAAAAGATATAAACGCCGTATTTCCAATGGGAATGTGATTAATAAACATAAATTGATAAATCATGGAGGAACACTCATCAAATTAAACTGATTTTCACCAGAAAAACAAAAACATTGCAAATTGGTAGGGGGAGGTGGATAAACTTTTTTTTGCATACTGTATGTTAGTTCTAAGCATCATCTGTTTTGGTTTCCTGTTTAATTACAAGTAATTCGGCAATAACGGAGTAGTAACCTCTGGCGGTCAATTATACTCATGCCCATCAATTTGTTCGCTTTGAACTTTTGTTAGGATGATGTAAACACACTGATAAAAAGTCGTATTAAAGTGCGTGCTTTATGACTAGGGTTATTATTTGGTAACGTTTGTGTGCATTTTCGTTGAAGTTTTATATTTCAATTCGCATTTAAGACGTTAACAAGGTAGTCGTTAGATGTTAACGACTAACAAACATCTCTTTGACCAACAGTTCAAACAACAAAATAGCAAAAATAGCTTTAGTGAAGTTGCAATTTTTGGTTCTAGGCGGCATAATTTTAGATGACGTCTTCGTTAATCTAATTCGTTTCAAAGGTGGTCATCTTTTCATGTCACGTCTTGTTTAAAAATGTGTTCTGTGTTGTAGTAGCAATATCTACTGATTGCCAAAAAACTATCAATATCAAAAGAGTGGCAAGGTCAGCGAAACATGCCTTAAATTTACTTGCACAAACAATAATTTTATTTATTGTGTTAAAACCAACAGCCTCGATTAAATTGATACAATGCGTCAGCGTCAATTTGCCCTAGGCACACTTCCAAAAGAGGAAAATATTAATAAAAACGTATGCCGTCATCATCATCATCAACATCATAACGATATCAAGATTAATAACCATAGCTATGGAACCCTGTCACAATGCCTAACACACCCATTTAATCTCTATAGGCGTCTCTTTAAATAGAACCATATTCTTCTTTCCTTCCGCACTGCTCCATAACTAAGTTAGGGAATTGTTATTTCATTAACTTCCTTAAGCCCCTCTCACTTGCGGATAATAGGCGTGAATTTGTCTATTTCGTCACCCTATTCAAGAATGCTACATCCTCCCAATCCCCCACCCTCTCCGCCAGGAAGATAATATGCCATCACTCATCAACCATCACCGTCGCCTAGATCCGGCTGCCACCAACATCATCATCATCATCGTCTTCTTCAGCCAAACGGCAGCCAACGTCACAACGGTTTCCATAGCCCCTGCTACCTAGCCGCAAAAAACCATCAAGTTTTTCTTTTCTTTTCCCGCTGCTCCTTTGGCTGCCCTTCATCGGTCCTTATTCCCCCACCCAAATTCTATGTTGTTTGCTCATGGCTCCGTCCCCCGCGGCAACGACAACGAATGCTAAAATTCATACACCCCACTCCCATAGGACCTCTCTCGTTGCCCGCGCGTCCTAGTCCCGTGATATCCGTCCCACATGTTCCACGACAACGACGGCGGCGGCCGGAAAATTTGATCGTTCGAGTGTACATCTCTAAAGGTGATATTTGATATCCCATTAAATGAACTGAATGCGCATAGGCGTAGCCAGGGGGGGGCAGGGGGGGGGGGGGGGGCGTTGCCCCCCCCCCCTAAGTTTTGATTTTATTTTTAGAATTTTATTATTTGTTTCAATATATTATTATTTATTTTTTATCTCTAGAAGGTTGCAAGGTAACTTGTTGCAATACAGTTGATGTTACTCCAATACTACTCAATTAAGTCACAATCAAGTCACTGTAACCAAATATGACGATTTTGTGTTGCTTGGGATGTTTGTCAGATTGCTCCTTTGCCTAAATAAAAAAGCCAAATTACGCGAAGTTGCCTCGATTTTGTAACAAGTTGTAGCAAAAAAGCGTAAAAAATTGACATCCATGAGAAAAAAGTTGTAATTATATAATAGTTTTTAAATAGTAACGAGTAACAATTTTATTACAATATTTTTCCTTTAACCTAGAACCCAACCTATATAGCCTAAAGTATCTAAAAACCCCAAGCAGCACACAACAGTCAAAACTGGTTTCAGCAGCTCTATTGTGACTTAATTGAGTCACAGAGCAGTCACCTTTACTGGGTTGAAACAAATGTGCTACTAGGGAAATATCTCTTAATCTGTAATGTTAGCTATTAGATAAGCATTGATTGATTTTTTTCCCCGCTAGCTGAAAGTTGAAGAAGCTATGCTCAATAAAATGTTCAGTTCTTGGTTAATCAAAAAACTGAATATTCAAACCTATGCTATAGCTTTCAGAAGCCAAATAATACTAGATTAAGAAACACAGTTGATAGTTAGAAAAAGTATCAACGAAAAATATTTATTTGTACTATTCATGGCATGAATCAAACCGCCCCGTTACCCCGCTTTCCCCGTTTTAGGGTACTGTAGTTTCGTATTATTGAGAATATATGTTGATCATATCTTACAGTTTGATTCAGCGTGTGAGAAGCAGAACAGCAAGCTAGTCAGGGCGAGAAGTTGCAGTTGTCTTATCCTATTCAAATAATTTATCCGTTTTTATGAGCATGAGCAGGATAATGAGCATGATTGACCGCCCGAAGTTGTTATTCCGTTACTGCCAGTTCAGCTGTTATTACTCAGAAGATCAACAGATGATGCAAACATGCTCAATGTGTAAAACTGGTGATCCCAAACTAAGGCAATACCGGCGCTGGCCTCGCCCGAATGCAGGTCAAATAAGGAAAGGGTAGGAATGCGTTAACGTTTATTTGGACGTTTTATTGGAAGCCGAGACCACCGCCGCACTTCCACGAGAAATCACTGGGATTTTGGATGACAAGATTGGGTGGCAGCAGGGTTCGTTTTGGTAAACAATAAGCTGAATTCACGCTTCGTTTAGTAAAATATTTAAATACTAGTACCGATTTCTGATTCGAACCGATTACAACAGTAAGGATGCTATTGGGGCCACACACAAAGTGTAATGGTGTTTTTTCATCGGAAAAACAAGGTGATTTTTTATAATGTTGGAAATCCGATTTGATCTGAGTTAAACCAATAATAAGGATGCTATTGGAGCCACTCACAAAGTGTGATGCTGGTTTTCCGTTAGGAAAACAAGGATAATTTTATGAACGCTTGAGAGACGCTTTGTTGTTCTCTTACTGTGCTCACTCGATCACTCGTTACACCGAATTATAGATAACCGAAACAACACGAAACGCGCCATGCTCGATAGGAAAATAGTGCGTAATAAAGCATCGACACAACCTTTCACAGCCGATGCTCGAACCAAACTCTTTTTTCGTAACTTACAATTTTTACTACTGTATTCTACAATCTATTGCACTGCTGTAACTAATAACTGTATCAATCAAGTTGAAGTGTCTAATGAACAATCTATGCTAATCCATTAAAAATTGAAATTGAGGGATTTCGTAAAAATAAGAGTCCGTAGATGCATTTTGTGCCTTCTGGTAACTTTATGTTTCTATTGATATCCATGCTCATCGGTTTAATACCAACCGGGAGAGACTTGGCCTTATACAAATGGATTTCATTATCTCCAGTCCGCTCAACCAATCGCAACGTTTTGTGATACATTGGACGGATTATTATAATTTGAGATAACTCCATGCAGATGTCTTCCAAGTTTGGCAGATCGACAAGCAATCGGTGGAGAGTTTAGAGGAAGACTGGAAGAATAAGCGATGGTTCTGCGCGTGTTTATAAACAGAAGAACCTACATAACAAAACGAATCATCGGGTAAAATACATACGGTTTTTTTTAAATTACAAGCATTATTTGATTCATTTTATCCAGAAGTACCATAAATGGACATTCGAAAGTTTTTCAAAAGTAAGTATAATATTTTCCAGCATGTAATTAAAAAAAAACAAGCAAACAAAACAAAACGAATGTTTTTTCATGCAGCTGAAATAACCACGAATAGAAAAATATGCAAAATGGTTGTATTTCTCGAATTTGAACAACAATTTTAATGTAATTCAATGATACACCGTTTTGGTTTCATACTACTCAGATACACATGATTGCTACACATACCGTGTTTCGACAGAACGTGTTTCAGTTGGATCATATCAGATAAATCGGTTCAAATTTCAAAACGCAGATGCAGATGTGTATATAAATTATTTTTAAAATATTGAGGAATAGCTGTTGGAACGCATATGAATTTCTTTTCGTCATTGATGAATAAAATTTCTTAAATTATTTACTAACTACTCGTGTGTTGAGAATGCAAGTAGCAACAATTCAGATATTTACATTTGTTACTTACGTCGTTTTAAAAGGTTATGTTTGATGTTCCTGTATAGAAAATATCAGATAAAATAATTATACTTAAGGTGAGCAAAGGGGACACAAACCATAAGCTATAAACCACCAAAACTCAAAATGTATGTTTGTTAAAAGCTAATCACTTATTATTTGAACAACCATTAAAAAAATATAATCTATTCAAACGGTGTGAGCATGGTGAGTAAAAAACGGTGTTTCTTCTGTGTTGCTTTGGGTGAGAGGGTCGCGGATGAAAAGTACATTTTCAGTACAAACTGCAAACAAATTCGGTGGTTATTCTATACAAAAATCCAACATGACCCGTTAAATGTTTGGCATTCAATGCGGTTTGATTTAAAAACATGGGAAAAATCGAAAGTTTTTAAAATCGTTTTTTTTTTTATTCCAGAACAAGCCTAGAATTGTTTAATCTTGTTGCAAGAAACGGACGGGTATTGTCAAATACTTTGGGTGAAAGTAGAGAAGATAATCCACCCGCATTCAGGCGTAATGTCACATAAATGGGGCTCCATTCCCGCTCCATCTGTCGGAACATGAAAATGACCCTACTCTACTGGTCCACCGGGCGTTGTATTGTCCGTTAAGTGTCCGTTAATGTTAATTGTTCAGTATGTGCAACCACTGGTTGGAGACGATGTAATTCTCTCTCTCTCTCTCTCTCTCTCTCTCTCTCTCTAAAAAAAAACTCGCCCCACCCCCCCTTTGAAATCCTGGCTACGCCTATGTGGCATGCGATATATCAAACTTCATGGTTTTGCATAACTAGGTCATCAAAAGACATTTTGAAGATTTCTGACCATACTGGTCACTAAAAGAGGCCCTGCGGGATCCGAGTTCCTCCAGAGAAGTGACCATATTCACATCTTTTCCAATCCTGGAATGCGACATATCAAACATCATGATTTTGCAAAACTTTGCCTTCAGAGGACATTCTGAGGGTGTTTGACCATACTGGTCACTTGGGGTTGCCCTGCGGGATTTTGAGTTACTCCGGGAAAGTGACCATAATCAAATTTTTACCAAAACCTGGCTTGCGACATATCAAACTTTATGATTTTGCAAAACTAAGTCTTCGGAGGAATCCAAGTTTCTCCGGAAAAGTGGCCATATTCAAATCGTTGCCAGAACCTAGCTTACGACACATCAAACATCATGATTTTGCAAAGCTAGATCATGAAAAGACGTTTTGAGGATTTTTGAGCATACTGGCCACTTTTAGGGAGACCCTTCGGAACCTGAGATCCTCCGGAAAAGTGGCCATATTCAAATCTTTTCCAAAACCTTGCTTGCGACATATCAAACTTCATGATTTTGCAAAACTTTGTCTTCGGAGGACATTCCGAGGATGTCTGACCATACTGGCCACTTGGGGTTGCCATGCGGGATTTTTACTTATTTTTGCAAAATCATAAAGTTTGATATATACCCAACAAACATCGGTGTTGAATTAGAGCTTGTTCAAGCAAATTTGGAGAAGCTATTCAGCTGTTTCTTCTAGAATAGCTGAATAGCTTCTCCAAATTTGTTTGAACAAGCTCTAATTCAACACCGATGTTTGTTGGGTAGCAAGACTCGTTTTGGAAAAGATTTGAATATGGTCACTTTTCCGGAGGAACTCGGATCTCGCAAAATCCTTTTAGAAATTACTGAGATATTAACACTGAAAATCTGACCACTTTTCGTGACGGTAGCAATGCGATTTTTTTTTTAAATTGTACCCCAGTATAGAAAACAAAGATTTTGTCCTCCGTCAAAAGTCTACTATACAAAACTCGTTTACAAAATATTGCCTCAACCCACCAGCCGTTGCATCCAGTGAAAGCTACAAATATGTTGTGAAAATCACCAAGTTTAATCCGATTCAGGTCAACTATGATCTTCTTATACCGTATACCTATACCTTGAGTACGGAATTGAGGAGTATTGGAACCAATTGTTTACTAAAAAAAACGGCTGTAGGTGAGCCTAAATACCACCAGGTGATTAAGGTAGTTAAAATAGCTTCACATGGCAACGGCTCAAAAAAGGAATTGAGAAGCAAGATATGTCAGAAGTAATTCCAGCACAGGCCATTCTGGAAGGCGTTTCAACCGTGCGTATAGACCCGTCTTCGCAAAAACGAGCTGCGGACCAAGTGCAGGAGGTCGTGGAGAAAAAAAAGTCACTTGATTACAGGCTTCTGTACAAAAAAAAAACCCAAAAATTTTTGCAAACGGGGGTGATCACTTAGTTCATTTTTACTGTACTTAAACAATAAATGCATAAAAGATTTTAAAAATACTAAAATTTGGACATCTCGTTTTAGTCACTATTTGGTCACTATTTTTATTATTTTAGTCACTAAAGTCACTATTATTTATCCATGAATCCGCTACCAGCCCTGT